>PISX010014216.1:0-53699 GCA_004024625.1 Mellivora capensis | reverse complement strand
TCGTCCGTTGAAGGGCATCTTGGTTCTTTACACAGTTTGGCGACCGTGGCCATTGCTGCTATAAACATTGGGGTACAGATGGCCCTTCTTTTCACCACATCTGTATCTTTGGGGTAAACATCCAGTAGTGCAATTGCAGGGTCATAGGGAAGCTCTATTTTTAATTTCTTGAGGAATCTCAACACTGTTCTCCAAAGTGGCTTCACCAACTTGCATTCCCACCAACAGTGTAAGAGGGTTCCCCTTTCTCCACATCCTCTCCAACACACGTTGTTTCCTGTCTTGCTAATTTTGGCCATTCTAACTGGTGTAAGGTGGTATCTCAATGTGGTTTTAATTTGATCCTAAACCACTTCTTATGGTTCTCTCGCTCATGCAGAAGCATGTCTGCACATGTGAGTGTGCCTCCCCACAAACATGACCTTGTCTGCCTTGGAATTTGGTGCTACCAAATGCAGTCTACCTTCATGGAAAAGCTACACTTGTATTTTATCTAGATATTCTGTTTTGCTTCTATTTATAGAACAAATGGGCCTTGTAAATTGGGACATCGGGAGACATTTAGATGACCAAGTCAGCAGGATAGGTTGAAGGAAGCACTATCATGACCTCCTAAAATATAGCTTGGCTTTTGACTTTTGTCTTCTTCTCTACTCTCTAATTCCTGGCTCCAGGCTCTACATCTGGTCTCCTATATCAGGCTTTTAAAATTTAATTTAATTTTATTTTATTTTATTTATTTGACAGAGAGAGAGAGAGACAGACAGCCACAGAACACAAGTAGGGGGAGTGGGAAAGGGAGAAGCAGGCTTCCTGCAGAGCAGAGAGCTTGATATGGGGCTGGATCATGATCCCAGGATCATGGCCTGAGCCAAAGGCAGATGCTTAACAAGGAGTCCCTCCTATATCAGGCTTTAGAAAGGTGTGGAAGGTGATTCTCTCTTGGAAGGAGACCCCCTGCTTGCTTTGTCTGTCTTCCAGACCAATCCTGGCAGTGCACTTGGGGCTGAGTAACCCACAAAGGCCACCTCAGATTTGGATCTGCAGTGGTGAGTGGCAGGCTCCAGCCAGGTCTTACCTGGATTTCCAGCAAAATGCTCCCTGATAACTCAGCCTTGAGGAAGACTCAGAGCTCTTCCTATAGCCTGTGCCCTGGGTCCTTGAAGGTCTCCAGTGGACCTTCCCAACTTTGAAGAAAACAAATAGTTTTTCCTTGTTTACACAGTTAGTGTTTAATACATCGTCATAGAATGAATCATGACAAATTGATGGGGTTAATTATCATCAGCAGGATGCTGAGCCCATCAATAAAGCACAACAAAACAAAAAATAACCACAAAAGCAGAGTCTTGGCTTCCAATGTGCTTTTGTCCGGGGCTTAATTACGGCTTAAGATTCATCGTATCGCCTGCCTCCCTAACAAAGAGCTACAGTCCTGGGACACAGTGAAGCGCTCAAAAACAAAACCCGACCGTATTTGGTGGGAAAATTTTGATATTTTATAAGTCTCTATGGTTTATTAAAATTGACAACATTTCCCAAAGAAAATTAGATATATCAAGGTCTCACATGGAGGCACAGTTTTTATTTTAATGTCCAGTAACTTATTTAAATAGCTGCTGTAGGGGTGTCTGGGTGGCTCAGTCGTTAAGCATCTGCCTTCACTTCAGGTCATGACCCTGGGGTCCAGGATCCAGCCCTACCTTGCTCCGAAAGAAGCCTGCCTCTCCTTCTCCCACTCCCCCTGCTTGTGTTCCCTCTCTTGTTGTATCTCTCCCTGTCAGGTAAATAAATAAAATCTTTAAATATAAAATGAAATGAAATGAAATAAAATAAATAGGTGCTGCATTTAGTGTGGTTCCCAGTGACAGCAGAGATATTAAATTTACTTCCTTTTCCCCGATTTTCCTTATTGTGGTAAAATACAAACAGCATAAAAATTTACCATCTTAATCATTTTTAAATGTACAGTTCAGTGGGGTTGTGTATATCCACATTGTTGTACAACTATCACTACCATCCGTCTCCAGAACTCTTTTCCTCTTGCAAAACTGAAATCTATGCCTAGTTAAAAGAAAAAAAACAACAAAAAACCAAAAAACAAAAAAATGCCCTTCACTTGGAGAAACCACTGCTGTACTTTCTGATTTGGACTCCTCTACGTACCTTGTCTAAGTGGGATCCTACATTGTTTGTCTTTTTATGACTGGTTTACCAAACTTACTTTGTAAAATATATGTCAAAGGTGAGTCAATTTAAAGGGAAAAAATGTTAGGTATGTTAATAATAGGCAAGATGATACAAGAATAAGAGAAAAACTGTGGCACAGTTTTGGGCTGAGACAATCTGGATTAAAACACAAGAATATTTCCCCCATATTAATACTTATAAACCTTGCTCTTGGACTCAAGATGGGGAAGAGGCTTCCCCCAAAAGCATCTCTTTGCCATTGTTCAGCTTCCCCCTTGACTGGGTTCAAGCTATTCTGGGGTGCCCACTTGGACAATGGTTCCAACCCCCTTGTCAAACCCAAGGTCAGATCCTGCTCCCTCCCCATCTCCTGCAAGTCATCTTTTGGCACATTCAATTCCTTCAGCCACTGTGTATGCACCTCTGGGGCACTTACCCTATTTTACCCTGTATTGCACTTACTCCTCTCACTAGCCTAGCTTCACCTCCCAGGCAGGCATTGATCTTATCCTTCCATGATGGGAGACTGGTAGGGTTCATCTGCAAACAACAGGTTTATTCCTTTTGAGTGAGGAAGGGGAGAAGCCCAGTGGCAACGAGAAACATCATGGGCGCTGGGTCTTTCCATCAGTGTCTTCTTGGGTCCCCCATGCATAACCTCTGATTTAGGCCTTCCCTCAGCCAGGCCAACAATAGAATCCGGCTACTCAGCTCCAGTCTCTGGAGACAAAAGGTTCTTGTCTCTGTGTTTATCAGGAAATGGGTTGAAAAATCACCACAGCTACCAAGATCCCCCTGGCCTCTGGCCATCTGAAGGCCTGGGGCAAGAAAAGGAAGCATCCCGAATCCTTCCAGAGCAACAAATTCAAAGTGTTTGCAGCTCTTTCCTCACTGTTTATGAATTTCCTTCATGGACAACCCCTCCAACCTCCCACCAGCTGGCAGGGGGTGGCCTTTGGATAGAAAAGTCAACACTGAGTTTTAGCTAACATCCACTAACACAGGACATTAGTGATACGCCTTCCGTTCAAGGTTCCCAAATACAGAACGCCTTATCCCACCACTGGGAATGAGATTTAATTCCAACAAAAGAGGTTGACATGTACCAGCTGGTTGAGCACAGAGAAGACAAGAGTAAAAGAGGAAGACTGTCTTCTGTTGTGGTATGGAAAAATCCAGAGTGGGAACTGCACACACACACATCTATGGGGGGCTTTAGCATTTGGTTCTCAACAAAGTTCTCATTTACCTGGAGTCAGAACGCATCAGTGTGAGAATTTCCTGCACACGTGAATCAAGATCAAGGTGCTAACTTTTGTAAGGCATGCATGGTTTAATCTGGTCAAGCCCGATTCTGGCCTCCTCTTGGCTTCATAATCTCCAGTGGTTTGGTAGAAAGAGCACCTGCAGTGAGTTGGAATCAAAGCCTCAGTTGACTCTTCCTGTGAGGTCTTGGCCTATAGGCAACTCAGACTCAGTTTCCCCTGTCTCTAAAGATAGAGTCTTATTGGAAAAAAGAATCTATTACTAAAACAGACAAAGCCTAAAAACAACAGACTCTGGATTGTTCTAGGAACTATGAGTAAAGATTTTGTTGAGAAGAATTTCCAGGATGTCTCTTTCATTGTCCCCCAATTTCTAGAAATTCAAAAAAAGAACACAAGGTGATGTGTTTCCATTCTAGGATACACGAAGATTATTCTATAAACACAGTTCTGGAGCTTTCTTGGGATGGTCCCTGGCAGGTCCTCACAGCTGGAGCATTCTCCATCCATCAATGGGATCTAGTCCCAGCCTGGACTCTACTACTTGCCATCCTCAACTTACAGATGGGATAAAGAAAGGTTGAAAAGCCCTCTCTCTTGGTATTTCTGTAATGGAGGCCTCCCTTCTTTATTCTGCCCATGTGAAGGCTTCAGCCTTCTCACATGATGTTACTTCAGTGGGCTTCAAAGTCAAGAAAGTTGCGGCCTGGGGCATGGCACTGCCCAAGGGCTCTGCCTTCCAGCTACACGGGACCAGTATAGGAGTCATCTTAAGAATTAAGCACCAGACAGAAGTTGGAGTCTTGTGTCTGCCATGGCCTTGCTCGTGAAGCAGTAGATCCTTGTCTACATATCAAAAAGAAAGCAAATACACCCCAAATATCAAGCAGTGGCCAACATGGTAGGCTTGGTGGGAGATGAATCAAGGGCTTCCTTGATCTTTGGAGGAGAGAACTGAGGGGTCTGCCATCAATGGCTTCTGAAAAAATAGGAGTAGAAGAGGTCCCTTATGTGTAAAGATAAGAAAACAACTGCTCGAATGGAAGAGATCCATCTGATGAAAGTTGCTGGTACAAGAACCAGTTCCAATTTCTGTTTCACACACATATATGCGCATAGAGCCAATGAAAAATTCCCAGAAAACCTGCCACTTCAATAAAACTAGTGGGCACCTGGGTGGCTCAGTTGGTTAAACATCTGCCTTCAGCTCAGGTCATGATCTCAGGGTCCTGGGATCGAGTCCTACATCAGGCTCCCCACTCAGTGGAGAGCCTGGTTCTCCCTCTGTCTCTCCCTCTGCTTCTTTTCCTGCTTGTTTTCTCTGTCTCTCTCAAATAAATAAAATCTTTTAAAAAAATATCTACTAGTCAATGTCCAGTGTTATCTTACTTTCAATCATGAAAACACTTCTTTAGAATTTGGGAAGCTGAATTCAACCCCTACTCTGAAATATTTAAGTGTGGAGAGGAAGGGAAGCTCAAATTCATTCTGGTCATACATGGGGCCCTGGTTAATTTCTTGGTTCATAGAAAAATTGCCAGGTGATCTGAGGAACTTTTACCCAACACTCAAGATGGGAAAAGTAATGGGGGGAAAGGCTATCCCTGTAAGGATCACTGTGTATTTATCTGAATCCGAGGAGTATTAGAGACTCTGTAGCTCAGCTCCTTAGTCAAGGTCAAAATGCTAGAAACTGGCAGAACAGGGCCCAACTCTCTGGCTCGGGAGGTCTCCTATAGCATACAAGTTAATATTTTAATTTCTCGAGGTCTTTTCTCGTCCTTTAAAACTCCAAAAGGAAAAAGACTAATATATTTTGGGTTCTGAGTTTTATTCCCATCCTCGACTCTCTCTGCTGCTCTCTGAGGGACAAGGGCTCAGCTTCCTCAAAACAATTGCTAAAAGCACATCACAGAGGATTTTTGTGAAAAATGTTCAGGGCCTTTGGTGATTTTTCAGCTCTATCTGCGGAGGGCTAGGAGGAGAGAACAATGCAGAAACGGGACCAAAAATGCCTGTCCGCCTCCAGGCAGGAGGAAGCACTGCCATTTTCAGAGCGGAGAAAGAGCTGGTACCTTTTATGGCTTATGAACTTCCTGTCATTGAATCTCCAGTTAGAGATGAAAAGGATAGATATGGAGCCAACGTTGGCAGGGGCCTTCATGGGTTCCGGTAAAACTAAGAAATAGAAACAAAGAACATGTTGTCCTGGCTGCCCTTGGAGCTGAAAATAGGAGAAGGAGCCAGGCAGGCTGGAAGGCTTGGCCCACTGACCTTTGACCCTAAGCAGTGGCAGGCTCGAGGCTTCTCAGAAAGGGCAAGCACTTCATGGATTTGCAGTTCTTAGTGTTTACGTGCTTTTGGTTACACTAGTGTTATTTCACAGCTGGGCTAAATCACCACTGCCTTCTAACCAAGCAAATATTTCACGGCAGACTCAATTACCAATGTAATAGCAAGGTAAGGTCTCTAAGGGGTAAAGTGTTTCTAAGCTAGAGTAGGCCATCATTAAAATTGTGTGCCCAAGAGTACTGTGGACACTGAAGCCAGCCACTAAATTGGAAGGTGATATCCTTCAACAAAAATGGGATCAATTCCCAGGACACACTGCATTTTCAGGATGATCAGGAACACCCTTGTTAAATCTATGAAAATCATGCATGATCTGCCATCTAAATGCACAGAAACAATGAATCCTGGAATATTACATCAAAAACTAATAAAGTACTCTATGGCGACAAACATAACATAATAAAAAATTAATGCACAGAAAAACACTGGAGGGATACACACAAAGGAAAAGAAATGTGACAGTCAAAAAACAATCAAAACATGGTTTCGTCTCAGGGATTCATTGTAATCTTTTTATTTTTTACATTATGCTTTTTCTACAATGTACATGTCCTACTTGGTCATCAAAAAAAATAAATTAAAAATGTTCTTTTAAAAAACCTTCCCCAACATAATAGATATCACCAATCAAAACAGACTAAAAACGTGTTTGGGCATTTTTGATCTGGAGGCTTACCTCATTCTTTACCTAAGATTAATGTGGGGGCTCATCTTTCTTAAAATCACCTCTTACCTGGAATTACCTGCTTCGTCCATCAGGTTCCAGAACATCTAGTATACTCCAATATTATATCCATTGCATTCTATTATACTCCTTTACAATACTTCCTCCCTGCAGGCTCCACTGTCCAGGTAGTTAAACAAACAGCACCTACTTAATACATATTTTCTTTAAGTTGAACTTAATTGTTGCTACATTGGTAACAGTATAAGCAAAGAGTTGGTTCAGTCCTCATAGAATTCTTTGAAACCATTTCCCAAACACCCAGCAGCGGCTTCAAATCAAGAAACAGTTTGTGGGGGCACCTGGGTGGCTCAGTTGTTAAGCGTCTGCCTTCCGCTCAGGTCATGATCCCAGGGTCCTGGGATTGAGCATCAGGCTCCTTGCTCAGTGGGAAGCCTGCTTCTCCCTTTCCCATTCCCCCTGCTTATGTTCTCTTTCTCTCTCTCTCTCTCTCTCTGTAAGTAAATAAATAAATTTTAAAATCCAAATCAAATAAATAAATAAATATTTTTAAAAAAGAAAAGAAAAGAAACAGTTTGGGGAGCTGGGGATGAATGAAACTAGTCACAGGAGAATATCCTCAATGGGCATGATAGGAAAATTCAAGTAATCTCTACACCCAACACGAGGCTCAAGTTCACCACCCTGGGATCAAGAGTCATAAGCTTATCTGACTGAGCCAGCCAGGTGGGTCAAAGAAACTACATTTTGGTAATACCAAACACCCATTTCAAGAGGTCTAAGATGCTGCAAGATATACCCAGTACCCTGTGGCCAGTGATTACTGTGAGCTTCCCAGGAAAGGAGGAAAAACAGACTTTGTGACAGATGTCACTTGTTCTAGGACAGTGGCCCACTCTCAGATGTGGGACCTAAGGATGGGCTCCTGGCACCTGATCCAGCGGCCTGTGGCACATGCAGCTTTGCAAACATGGCAAAAGAGGAAATATTTGCTTTGCTAGATGAGTACTCACAACACAGACATTGTGAGAAGACAAAATGCAAACTGATTTCTGCATCTGATGACTTAACCTTGCTTTCCGACGACCTCATGAATACATTCTGGAAAAATCTTTAAAAAAGCAGGTATAGATTAACCAAGAATGATTGCTTTGTATCTGACTTTTCAAGAGGAAAGATGGAAAGGAATAATCGGGAGTGACATTAAATTCTGTGTCTGAAGTCACTGCAGTTGAGAACTTGTATTTAAAAGAAAAGAACATGTATTTTATTAAACATGGGAAGCAGCATTGGATGCAGATGTATCCTGAGTTTCAGGGAAGAATTAAAATTCTCACTACAGCTCTACTGGTTTTATGCACATATATTACTTAGTTATGATGTGGCTAATGGCCTGGTCAAATTAATTCATGAGATGCTGACTACTTCAGCATGTAAGTATTGAACAAAGTAAAGCATAAAACAAAAGAATCCAAGTCATGGAGAGTATTTCATTGTTTTTTTTTTTTCTGTTACAAGTTTATGATCTAAGATTCATAAGCAGAAATATAAACAATAAAAGATACATATGTATTTACACTCATAATTTCTAGATTGTCTTCTCTTTTTATCTCCTCCCCCCAAATATTCCTTTCCATAACTTCATGCTTTCCATAAATATCACCCAATGAACTGGCTGTAAACATGCCTCATGACTTTAGCCTTGAACTTAAACATGCAAGAATTATAAAATGATGTTCTGTTAAAACTAAAGAGTTCCCATTCCTGACTCCCACAGCACTGAGATCAGTACTTGAGTCACAACATACAGGTACCCTTACCTGTCTTCACCCATCATGCTTCCAGAAGCTCTAAATCCACACACCCATCCAAATAACTAAAATGAAAAAGCAGCCAATTCCAAGTGTAGACCAGGAGAACAAAATATTTGGAGCTCCCATGTTCTGGTGGTGGTGGAAGTGTGAATGGCTCTACTGACTGGAAAATTCTTGAGCCCATTGACTGACATTGAATATTTAACCATCCAACAACCCAACAACCCCACTCCTATATTCCTAAGTGAGGTGTGTCACCAAAAATCATGCACAAGAATGTATGTAGCAGCATTACTCAAAATAGCCCCAACGTGGAAACAATTCAAATATCCAATAATAGTAGAATGGATAAACTAATTGTGTTGGGTTTGCACAATGGAATAGCACACAAAAAGTCAAACAAAAGAAGTCAAGAGTTAAAAGAGCACATGCTGTATGATTCCAGAGTTATGGAGTTCAAAACAGGAGGAATGAATCTATGGCAATAGAAGTGGGGAGCGTGTTTCCCCTCAGGGTGCACAGCACTTGAGGGGTTGGTGAGAATGTTCTGTGTCTTGATCTGGGTGCTGCTATGTGGTATGTTTACCATTGAAAATTCATCTAGCTGCATGCTTATTGGCATGCTTTTCTTAATCATGTTTTACTGCAGTGGAAAGTTTTGTTTTTGTTTTTGTTTTTTTGAATAAAGCAGCACAAAGTGAGGATGGGTTGCTCCAGAAGGACATTGAGCAACTACTACAGTCACCATGGTACTTCAGGAGACTTACTGGAGTAAAACACTGAGCATCTCTTCCCCAAACTGTAAGCCACTGATCTTCTCTTCTGACCTTGTGTTCTAACATCAGTCAAATGGGAAAAGTGGTGGTACCAGGGACCAGGAATCTGAGATTCTTGGGGTATGGGTATCGATGCATAGCCGCTGGGAAGCTGAGAACTTCCTGGGGCACACAGCCCCTTCCAGTGGTGATGACCAACTGCTACACTATAGGAGTGGGCAGAGCTGGCCAAGGTATTTTTGAATTCTGCATGTCTGATTCCAGGGTGGGAGGAGGGCAGGTTGGGGGTAGACTTTCAAAACCCTGGGCATCCCCCTCAGCAATCTACTCAGGCTGGAGTGCACCAGCAAGGTGACAAGAGGAGTGAAGGAAGTGAGGACGAGGGCAAACAAAGGTAACAATTTGATGACCTGGTCCAGCCAGGTTCCCCGCCAACTACCCCCACTCCCGCAGCCTGCAAAGCCAGCCTGAGCCTCATCTCATGAAGTTGCCTGTTGCTCAATCCCTCTATTCTACCTGAGGACAAAGGGAACTTCAGAGACTTGTCTTAGCCTAGAGGTGATGGGTCCAGATGGCCCATGGGGGTGGAGCACTGCCTACAGCAGGCCTGCTATGCTGGCCCCAACTACAAGCAGACTGCGAAATCATGGGGGAGGGAGAGGAAAAGCACAAAGCCTTTATTTCCTCACACTCTAGTCTTGGGGGGCAATGAAGTGGAGAGAAGGAGAAAATAAGAAATAGCAGGAACAAGAAATCCTTGATCCCTCTCCTGGATTCCTAGCCTTTTTTTGGTAAAACGTTAGCAGAGGGCATGGAATTGATTTAATCAGATGCTCCTCTATTGGCAGATGTTTACAAAAGGCTAGAACCCAGAAGTGATGGAGGAATCATGGCTGGCACATAACAGGAAGGTGCCCTGGGCCCTCTTCTTTGCTAGGGAGCCAGCTTAAGGCCCATTGCACATTTTCAACTTCTGATTTTTTTGTTAATGCACCAGCTAACTGCTTTACAGGGTAATGTCTTGTTTCTGCAAGAGGTTTCTGATGCTTTAATAACTTTAGAATCTCCAAAGGGCTGGCATCATTCATTCATCCATCCAAATACTTACTGAGTGTATGCTACACACCAGACACTATTCTAAGGCCAAACCCACACTCTCAATGCGCTTCCCTCCAAGTGCTGAGAGGCAGAAAATGCACAATTTAAGCAAGTGACCATGTATGTCAATCTGTACAAGTTTTATGAAGAAAAATCAACTCAGTTAAGGTGACAGAAGAAATGAGGGTCCCAAGGTGAATGCTTCCTAGAGGAAGGGTCTTCTAGGCAGAGGGAACAGTAAGTGCAAAGGCCAAGAGGTAGGGTCCTTCCAGGCAAGGAGCCAGTGGGGCTGGAGCCCAGGGACAGAGAAGGAAGAGGATGTAAGAAAGGAGGGTGTGGGATGTGAGGAGTCAGAGCCTGGAGCGTCTCAAAAGCCATGGTGACGATTTTGGTTTTAATGAATGAAAAATACTGAAGGGCTTTGAACAAAAGTGACATGACTTGGATTTGGGTTAACTAAAGTCAGATCCTTCTCTACGCTGCTTAAATAACAACCCAGGGAAGGCAGGATGGGTGAAAGCAGAGGCCTGGGCAGGTGTCTCCTGCAGTGATGCTAATGGGGGAATCTTAGCAAGTAGAACTGCCAGGGTCTGGAGATGGATGGGAGCACAGGTATGAGAGATGGAGAGGCAAGAGGGATGGCTGTGAGGCCCAAGCACCTGCAGCCATGGTCACTGGGATGGGGAAGACCAAGGAGGAAGCAGGGTTGTGAAAGGAAGCCAAGGACTCAGTCTTGGTCTTTGTAAGTTTGAGATACCGAGGTCAGGCTGAATAGACAGCCAGATGCAAACATCTGGATTGAAAATAGGACCAACCTAGGGATATAATTTGGGAATCACCAATATACACAGCATATCAAAGCCACTATGAAATTACCAAGTTCTCTTTTATAAACAACATATGGTATGAACTCTCTGCCAGCATTGTGCGAAGTTCTTTACAGCTATTAACTCACTTAATCTTTCTTGTCACCCTCAAGTCAAGCTCTATTATTATCCCCATTTCACTGATATGTGCATGGAGGCACAGAGACTTTTAAGTATCTTGCTTAAGGCTAGTGGGAGAGAGAAGAGGCCCTGGGGAGAAGAGAGACTATAGGCTTGAGCTCTGGGTGCTCCGGGGTTAGGAGGTGAGGGAGGCGAGGAGGAACAGGCTGGAGACTACAAGCAGCAGCAGGTAAGGAGAGAGGAAACCAGGGAGTTTGGTGTTCCCAAAGCCAAGCCAATTGAGGGTACCCGGAAGGGAAGGTAGATCAACCGTGTTGGAAGACACTGACATGTCAGGAGGTCAGAACGAACCACTGGATAGAAAAGTACCATCTTTTTTTCCACTAGCCTGGTTTTGAAATTAACTTCCTCCCATTTTTGAATGCAGGCAACAAATCTCAGTCGTCCGCACAGTAGCTGAGACTCTGTCACCAGCAGAAACCCCAAACATTTCCACTGTTGGTGAGGAAGTACTATTTCTGGCCATCTTTGCTTCCAGATGACAGTAGTTCCTAGACCTTGTTATTTAATGTGTTAATAAAGAAGTACCCATGCTACAAAACCAGGCATTTTAAGAATTCTGATCATTCTACTGCAATAGAATTATTTTTCCTATGTCCTGCTGCATATTTTATTTTATGCATTTAACATATTAATCTGAGAAAGGGGTCCATGAGCCATGAAACAGTTAAAGACTATCTCAATATTAACCACAAAGGAGCAAGCCAAAGCCAGTGCAGGTAGAGGAACAGCCTTCCTAACCTAGGGCACCAGTGTGGCACTCAGCCCAGTGTTCAACAAATGAAGGGACAAAGACACTTTGTGGTGACTGTGGCTGGGGTAGATGAGGCTGTTACCACAGCTCACACTCGCCGAGGATGCCACAAAGGAAGGTGACGTCCCTGCATCTGTGCAGCAACCAGACCATGCCCAGCCAAGGTTCCGGGGGAGTGGGGGAATCCTCCTTCTCTCTGCAGGGGTTGCACTTGTGGTGGCACCCCTGCTCTCACCACCCCCTCTCCTTTCCTTCCGTCTGCCATTTGGACTGCTCTGTGCCAGGCTGACCTGCTATTTCCCTGCGGCCAGAGCTCTGCTCTGCTTTCATTTTGGGAATAACAGAAGGTCCTCTCTATCTTACCTCTCCAATATCTGACCACCCAGACATCGCCAGGCAAAATAGAGGAATTATAGTGAAGTCACAACTCCCTGCTTTGGCAAAATCAGCGAGAGACCCCAGCACAGAAGCCCATAGCCTCATTAGTCAGAAAAGTCCCACATCGGTAGAATGAGGGCCCTCCTGGAGGTTCAGCTCTGAGGGTAGTTAGGAGGGTCAATGAGCTGGCAGCCATGACGCACTTAAAATAGTGGCCGGAACACGGTAAACGCTGTATGCATTGTTCAAAAAAGACAATCTTGCCTTTTCTCTTTCTTCCCCACTGAAAAAAGCAGCAAGTAAAATGCATCTGAAATCTCATGAACTCATTGCTAACCAACATAGCATTCAAGAGTAAGTGACATTAATCGGAAAAACATTGCTATTATGGAATGCTTACAGTCTTTCTTAAATTTGAAAATAAAAAGATAGCGACGTTAATGACAAGATGGCAGCCCAGCTCTCCCAGCCTGGTACCTACAGCAGTCAGACATCGAGATCCTGATGTGATGGCCGCTGACACAACATCACGTCTTCTAGCAAACCTAGCATCCCTGGGCCTTGCACATGGGATGGGAGGGGGGGGAAAGGGGAATACTGCCCCTGGTATCCATCACCTGCAAAGTGGGGACTATCTGCAGTGCTATATTCCCTGGGTGGAGGAGAAATCAGCCACTGAAGCTCTCTTCTTTGCCCTTTGGCACCAACCCCAACTCCCACTTCAAGCTCAACAACACAAAGGGGAAAGGGAAATCCCCTGACTAAAGGTCCACTTCCACTGAGTTTGGCGCTATTCTGAATGTGAGGTGGAGAGTCTTCAATCAAAAATCACTGCACGTTTATTTAGTTGATGGAGAAAAAAAGTCAGCCACTGAGGTCCAGGGAAATCAGACAGAATGCCAGGGTGCTGCTGCAAGAAGCATGGGGACCATCTGGTCTACCTCCTGGTTTTTGTTTTTTTTTTTTTCCTGTAGAGAAGGGAAGGAAATGGAGGGTATGTGGCATTTCCACAGCTAAGGGGGAATACAGTTCCTCCAGAAACACAGGAAAGTTAAACCACCGCCTTCTAGCTGCAAAGTGCCTCCTTGCAATTGCCTATTCGCCCTGCAGTCTAGGGCAGGGAACAAGTTGGGCTGGTTTGAAACTTGCCTGGGCAACCAGCACCACCTGGTTCCCCTGCCCTTGCAGGATTCCTGCCTGTCTCATGACTCGTGAGCAAAAGCCACTCCGTGAAGCTCACACACTGCATCAGGCTCCCTCTACCCATTTTCTGGGAAAAGAGGAGAAAGCTAAGAATGACCCTGGGCTCACAGGCACCCGGTGTCTGCATCATTTTTGTACTGATTATATTCTGTTGCCTTTGCTAGCAATGAATTGCAGTATCCAGGAGCTAAGATGCGGTTGGAGTGACCTCCTCCAACCTACCACCCCCACCCGTCCTGACCTCTGCCCTCCCATTTCCCCGATAAAGACCAGTCCCTTACAATTTACTCAGATCACGTGCGACATGAACACAACACATCGAGCCTACTAACAAGCATCGCATGTTGCCCCCCATGTTTCTTAGTTATTTACAACCACATCCCAACTCTAACACACTGGGTCATATCTTAGACTAATGGCTATGGTAAGAACTGGGGTATTTTTCTGACCTGAGAACGCAAAATGAGTCCATCCTCCTTAGGACGCCCCTTTAAGCCTTCTGGAGACTGACACGGGCTACACTGATTCTATTTTGCACGCGGAGGATCCTGCTGCGTATTGTTTCCAACACTGTGAGTAGGTGGATACGACAGACAGAACTTTAGGTTTCCGGGTTCTGGTGCCAGGAGGCATTGAGAGTGTGTAAAGTTCAAGTGCCTTCAAAGTGATTAAAATAAACAGACAACTGGTTCCTGGGCCACTCCCACCTCCTACAGAGAGCTTCATCGGGACAGGCCACCACACTCCCAGTTCCCAAACTTCTGAGAAGCCACCGAGACGGCAGTCCTCGTAGCTGCTAGGGTCCACTTAGCCCCACTCTGATGCCCGGCACCTGATCGTCTCTGTCACCTGTGGGCTTTGTTGGGTTCCAGTCCATTCTCCAGGCTGACATCTGTCTGCACCATCTCCTGTTTCAGTTCTCCGATCTCCGAGACGATTGTGTCAATGAGCTATTCAAAGACAAAATAGTGTGACGTCAGGCAGTGGAAGAGGCGTGCCCAGAGCCCGGGAGCTTCAGCCACTTTCATAGGAGCGCAGAGAAGACCACCTTTTTTTTTTTTTTTTTTTAATCCTGGCTGTGTGAATTTCCTCTGCCCAGAAGAAAGAAAATAAAAATAAAGAGGGTGGGAGCAGCTTTCTCTTAAAAAAAAAGGAAGAACTTAGGTTTCAGTACTGCCCTAAGAAAAAGGATATGACACCCAGTTTGGTTTCTCAATATGAATACAAAGAGGAATAAACAAATCCTGGTAAAAACCAGGCTTACACATTCATTTTGTCAAAGTCAAAACTCAAGAGGAATTCCCTGAATTAAAATTTATACAATCATTGCTCTGGCTACAGAAATAAGCGTATTTGTTTTTGTTTGTAAAGATTTTAGTTATTTGAGAGAGAGAGAGCATAAGCAGGGGCGGGTGGGGGGAGAAGGAGAAGGGCAGAGGGAGAGGGAGAAGCAGACTCCCTGCCAAACAGAGGGCCGGATGCAGGGCTCCATCCCAGGGCCCTGAGATCATGACCTGAGCCTAAAGCAGATGCTTAACTGATTAAGCCACCCAGGCGCCCCAGAAATAAGAATATCTAAAAGACATATATAGTTTGCAATCAATTTCTAGACATTAAGTTACTCATCCTATTCTTTGCTTTTTATTTATTTATTTTTTTATAAAGAAGACTGTTCGGGGAAAGGGAAGAGAGAGGGAGATGTGCCGTCCTCTTGCAGAAGGTTCATGTGTGCTTGTATCCTCTACCCACACACCTGAGAAGGGACTACATCAGCCCCTGAAGGCTGGTCTAAACTCTTGAGCCCACCAAACCCCTCAGCCAACAGAATCCTTCCTGGTGCTAACTAGGCACTCTCTGTGTCCAGCCCTGTTCTCAAAGTACATCACTGCACATTAATTTTTAAGAATTATAGTTATTTTTTACATATTATTTACATCATCATGTAATAGATTTAATAGTTTCAAAAGAAATATATATTTTTTAAATTCTCCATTTTAGGGGCGCCTAGGTGGCTCAGTGGGTTAAGCTTCTGCCTTCAGCTCAAGTCATGGCCTCAGGATTCTGGGATCAAGCCCCTCATTGGGCTCTCTGCTCAGCGGGGAGCCAGCTTCCCCACCCCACCCCCCACCCCCCCGCCTGCTTCTCTGCCTACTTGTGATCTTTCTGTCAAATAAATAAATAAAATCTTTTTAAAACTTCTCCATTTTAATTCCCAATGCAACAAGCATCGAGAGCTATAATCCAAATGAACACAAGCTCCTTGGGGCCCTCTATAATTATTAATAGGATAAAGGGATCCCAGGGCTCTAAACTCTGACAATCACTATTCTAGCTAAAGATAAATGTTGTCTTTCCCCAGCAGACTTATCCCACTCAAGTGCTGGCCGAAACTTCATCTAAGCTTATAGGCTGTTCTAAACTTTGACCCATCTATTCATTCATTAATTCAACAAAACTTTATGGGCACCTACTTCATGGCAGGCGCTAAAAGCATGAAGGTGGACAGTTCTCACAGAGATGATATTCTGGCAGAGCACAGACCACAGCCCTGAATACTGAAAAGTGCCAGGATGAAAACAGAACAGGGTGATGCTGTAGGGAGCAGCTAAGTGGCCACCACTCTAGGTAGGATGGGCTGGCGAGGGTGGATCTTGGAGGAAGTGATGGAGCCCTGAAGGACAAGGGAGCCATGAAAAAATCAAGGGGAGATCCCTCCATACAGAGCAAGTCCCAGAGGCTGGGGAAGCACGTGGCAGGAGAGGAAGGACCAGAGCTCACTGGCATTCTAGATCACAGTACCCATAGATTTGAATTTTCTACATGAAGAACCATGAAAGGGCTTTAGGAGGGGAAGAAATTTCCTTTGTTTTAGGTTCTAAAAAGATCATTTTGGCTGCTGGCTAGAGATGGTTTGTAAGGGCAAGAGGAGAAGCGGCAAGACCAGTCTGGAGGCAACCAGTTTGGATACAGGCAAGAGAGGTCCAGTGGCTTGGACCAAGGTGGTAGCAGAGGAATTCGAAAGAAGGGGGGATATCCAAGAACAGTTTAACACAGAAATTGATAGACACTGGTGGACCTGATGTAGGAGTAGTAGGAAGAGAAGACTCAACAGAACTCCTAAGTTTTTTACTTGATTATCAGATAGATGACAGTGCCCTTGACTGACATGAGGAAGGGTCAGGTTTGAAGAATAAATCGAGTTGGATATTTTCTTATTCGAGTGCCATTAAATAAATTTGGTATATAGTTTTTGACATTCAGTATGGAGATATTTATACATTTGGGTCAATGGCATATGTGCTGGCATCCCAAAGCCCTGGCACAGGGAGAGATGATCTGAGGGGAAAGTGGACATGGAGAAGGGGTCCCTGAAAATAGCTCTGCATGCTCCCAATGCTTGAAGGTCAGAAGAAGGGAGACCAGCCAGATCCTCCAAGCCAAGGATGGCTTGAGCCATCCCTGTTGTGTGTGCCTGGGATGCAAGCTGTAGGCGAACATTCTAGAAGCATTGAGGACCTGGAAGAAAAAATGACCAGGAGATCCCTTTTATATATTTACATCCCACTGGCAAAAATTTAAAAGCCTGATAATATTTGAGAATATGGGAAAACAGGAACCCCCAGTCCTGCTAGAGGAGTCTTATTTGCAGAGCCCACTTTGAAGAGCAATATGGCAACATCTTAGAGAGTCAGAGACACACAGACCTCCTAGATATGCACTCTAGAGAAATCCAGGCACATGGGTGTGAGGAGACCTTTATGAGAATATTTGCTGCACCATTACTTGTAAGAAAACCAAATTATAAGCACTTAAATGTCCATCAATAAGAGAATGGGTAAACTGAGGTATAGAATACTATGCAGCAGTTAAAATTAATGAACCAGAGCTATCAGTATCAACACATATAAACAGAAATGCTCAAAAACTTCTCATAAAAGAAAAAAAAACTTGAAAAGGGTTACATTCAGTATATAAAGTTTAAAGCCATTTAAAAACTGTATAATACTATAGTGTTTATAAATATACACATAGACAACTCCAATGTGTGATATGGGGGTTATAATCTTATTCCACGATAGTGGTTACCTCTTGAGGAGAATGGATGAAGATGTTCACAGGTCAAGGGGCTCAATGACTATGAGATTTTATTTCTTAAAATGAAATGGCAGAATTTTAAGATACGACAGAGCTGAGTGACATGTGCTTAGCAGTATATGTGCTTTTTGTATCTTTATTCATAATCAAAATTATTAGGAAAAGAAAAAGGGGTGCTGTGTATGAAAACGGAAGGAGATGGAAAGATTGAGAAGGTGGGCGCAAGTGGGGTGAGCAAAAGCAGTCTGAGTGTCTGCGCTGAAGGTCCCCCAATCTGGGCTGGGTCATCCTCCCATTCTGGGCCATGGCTGTTGTCCTGGCCAGGAAGTCACACACAGGAGAGTCACCCATGGCCTCGGGAAAATCTGAGAGAAAGAGTTCCCATCCCCAGCAAGGAGACAGGTCACTAGGCACAATCAGCCTCTCCACCCTCAGTCACCTTCACGGCCACCATATTAATGTGAACGTGAGCACAGCCTTCCCCAGGAAGAGCCCTTGACCTTCTCTGGCCAGACTGTCCCTCCAGAACACCTGGTGTTTGTCCTGGTATCAATGATTGGATTTGAGATGTTTCCCAAATTTTCCCAGACACATTTGTGTTTATTTGTGTTTTTGATACTTGTAGATGTTTGTTCACACCTTTTATGCTCTAATACTGTTTATCTTTAAGGATAGGCAGAGATAACCTGCCACCCACAAAGTGGGGGAGGCAGTTTTAAGCTTTCTCACGTTAAAGACAACTGCAGTTTCTACAGGAGTGCTTTAATCAAAACAGGTGTCCTAATCAACACTTCTCCAAATCCACTTAAGACAACCCCAGGCCCCACCACATCCCTGCAGCCCTCTAGAATTCTTACAAGACTGGGAAGGGGCTGCTTAAGCATCCGGCAGGTGCACACCCTTCTTCACTACCCTATCTGTCTGCCCAGGACGTGTATAGACACTTGGGAAGATGGCCATGGGGCCAAGCGGCTCTCACTCTTACTTGTAAGACGGGACATCAGAGTGCAGGCCACCAAATTCGTGAGATAGTGGTTCTACCAAAAACACAGTATCTGTATCATTTCCAGAAAACTCCAAGTTGTGATGAAGGCCGCAAACCAGGAGACAGACCTGGAAAAGCACTGGCCATCAGAGTCCATTCTGATAAAGCCAGGACATCAGTCTGTGCTTGTTACCTCCCGCAAAGAGGTGGCATGCTTGCCTTCCCATGCAGGGACAGACTAGGCTTCTGTGCACAACAGGAGAGAGGGAGGCAAGCCCGGGATTGGGTCTCTGGGTCCCCTCCCTCATTCTACTCAGCAACCTCTGTTCACCCCTCTCCCTCCCAGGTGAGCATTTATGCATAATAAAGAGGGTGGGTGGGGACTGAACTGTTCACCTAGGTGATTTTCATGCCAGTTGGCATCCAGGCCAAGAGCAAGAGCAGTGCTTAGGAAGGCCCAGGTTCTCTCCTCTGAGATCATACCTAGGGCTTGGCCCGGGCAAGGCTGGGCATGCCTTGTCTCAGGCTAGAGTGGGAAACTACACTAATTTGTACCACTTTGTAATCATTCTGGTAATCTCCCCATAGGTGGGAACCTCCTTTGAGGAGCCACACTCCCAGGGCAGCTCTGTATACTTTCAAGGATGTCTGGTTGCAGCAACCGCCTTGTAGTTTGGCAGCAGGGACAGTGCTGAGGGCATCAGCTTGGGGCTCAGAGAGACCCACCTTCACCCAAGCCCCCACCCCGATGGTTGTGTCCTGAACCTTGTTACTAACTGTGAGCCTTGCCATGAAGCAGAGTGATACTAGAAGACACTGCAAATAGACACAGACACCTGCCAGCCTGGAAAGAGGCCATTTCATTATCGGGAGCAGACCAGGATCTACAAAAGACCAGCATTTGTGGTATCCAGTCTTCCTCTGACAGCTGCCCAGAAGTCTCTAATCTCAACATCTGCCCACTAGATGCCTATTTCCCCTGCCGGGGACAGAAGTCTTGATGCCATCCATCCCAGCTCCCATGGGATGCTGGAGGGAGGGACATGGGAGGGACTCCAAATCTTGTGTTCTTTCTTTTAGGGTTAGATAAAGGAGAAAAAAATCTCTTGAAGGCCAAGAGGAGAAAGTGTTTACAGAGCAAGTTCTGATAAGGCGCTCTTCAAATGATAGGGTGAAGACTTGAAAGCTAGGGTGTGGGAAAAGTCAAGTGTTTTGCTCTCAGCTCTGGAATTTCTATTCCCCTAGTGTAGCTGCTTGGCCTTGGGGTCTGTTGGGCCTCGAGAGCCCCATCAACTCTGTGGGATCAGACCTACCTGCAGGTCACAAGAAACCCTATCACCCAAACAATCCCTCTCCTGTCTATTTTGGTGAGCTGGGGGAGCCTTATGGGCTGGTGGGTACATCCCATTTGGGGCTCTTCTAAAGAAGTCTGGAAAATAATGGGTTCCTTATCAACCTTCAGATGATCTTTGCTCCAAGGAATTGTCACCACAGAAACAAACAAAATAATGAAGGCTTCCTTCCACTTGCAGAGGAATGTCTATCTCAAATGCTGTCTTTTTTTTTTTCCCTTTCTAAACTTTGTATGCCACACCCACGAGGGTGTTTGCATTTATATTTTTGCGAAATTTAATTATAATTGCATATAAAAACATGAATACATTCTCATTGAAAAACATAAATTGTTGTCATTAAAACTAATCTGCCTTGACCATCACCCATAATCCTTTTCACCTACCCAGAGGTAACCACTGTTATCAGTTTTGTGCATACCATTCTCGAATGGTATCATTCTGTGCTTTCTCTACCCAATGGAATTGTACTGATGCATTGTCCTGTGGTTCCCTTATTTTACTCAATGAAACGTGGGATTTATCTACATTGATATATGAAGCCCTAGCTCATTCACTTTTTACAATTTTTAAAAAAATTATTTAAATTCAATTAACTAACACAGTGTATTATTAGTTTCAGACATAGAGTTCGGTGATTTATCAGTTGCATATAACACCCAGTGTTCATTATAACATGTGCCCTCCTTAATGCCCATCACCCTACCCACCTCCACTCCAGCAACGCTCAGTTTGTTTCCTGAGATTAAGAGTCTCTTATGGTTCGTCTCACTCTCTGGTTTCATCTTGTTTCATTTTTCTCTCCCTGCCCCTATGATCCTCTGTTTTATTTCTTAAATTCCACACATGAGTAAAATCATATAATTATCTTTCTCTGGTTAACTTATTTCACGTAGCATAATATCCTCTAGTTCCATCCATGTCATTGCAAATGGCAGTATTTCTTTTTTTGATGGCTGAGTAGTATTCCATTGTGTATCTATAGTGGTATATTTATCCATTCATCTGTCAATGGACATCTGGGCTCTTTCCGTAGCTTGGCTATTGTGGACATTGCTGCTCTAAACATTGGGGTACACGTGCCCCTTCGGATCACTACATTTGTATCTTTAGGGTAAATATCCAGTAGTTCAATTGCTGGGTTGTACGGTAGCTCTATTTTCAACTTTTTGAGGCACCTCCACACTGTCTTCCAGAGTGGCCACACCAGCTTGCACTCCCACCAACAGTGTAGGAGGGTTCCCCTTTCTCTGCATCCTTGCCAACATCTGTTTTTTCCTGACTTATTCGTTTTAGCCATTCTGCCTAGTTCATTCATTTTAAGTGGGCTAGGGCTATGCCACATGGGGATATACACAGGGATAAACCATGTATCCATTCTATTTTGACAGACACTTAAGTCATTTCCAGTGTTTTGCTGTCACAAGCAGGACTGTGCTAAACACCCCTGTGTACTGTGTGAAACCTCAGAGAAAACGCTGAGCTCCATTCATGTAAGAGGTTATAAGGTGGCATTATGTGGCTCTCCAGGTGGCCATGCCAAGCTATACTGCCTCCACCATCTTTGAACGTGGCCCCCTCATTTATCAGTGTTTGATTTTATGAAACTTTTAAGCTTTGGCCAATCTGATGAGCATAAGTGACTTCTTAATGTTTTAATGTGCTTTGCTCGGATTACATTTTTGTTGTTCATTTGTATTTCCTCCGTTGAGGAACTGCCCATTCATTTATATCGTCCATCTTGGGGTTTCCTGGTTTCCCTCGTTAGACTGCACGAATTGTGGATCTGCATCTCTTGTCTCAAATATTTAAAAGATTTTCTCTCAGACTGTTTTTTAAAATTTCCTTAAGCTTTTAATGTTGATAGAATCAAAAATTTTTTAATTATGGCTCTTGTTTATTGACCCTTGCCTAGGAAGACTTTTTTTTTTTAAAGATTTATTTATTTTTCTTAGAGAGAAAGAGTGAGCGAGCAGGGGGAGGGACAGAGGGAGAGAAAGAATCCTAAGCAGACTTCACACTAAGCATGGAGCCCAATGTGGGGCTCAATCCCAGGACCCCAAGATCATGACCTGAGCTGAAATCAAGAGTCAGAAGCTTAACCAACTAAGTCATCCAGGTGCCCGTAGGAAGATATTTCTTATCTTTTTTTTTTTAAAGATTTATTTATTTGTTTAATTTGTTTATTTGACAGAGATCACAAGCAGGCAGAGAAGCAGGCAGAGAGAGGAGAAAGCAGGCTTCCTGCTGAGCAGAGAGCCCGATGTGGGGCTCGATCCCAGGACCCTGAGATCATGACCTGAGCCGAAGGCAGAGGTTTTAACCCACTGAGCCACCCAGGCGCCCCAACATTTCTTATCTTGAAGGTATAAAGTTTCCTCTTTTTTCTGCTGACACTTACATATAGTTTTGCCTATTTCCATATAATGTACTTACTTATAAGTAGGCCTTTCATTCATCTGGAGTGTAATTTTATGTGTGGTATAAAGTCAGGACAAGGAGGGGAGCGATAACTCAAATACGGCCCACGCTAGGTTCCCTAAATCCTTAAACGCCACACTCTGAGATGGCTCTGTCTGCCTCAAGGTGCCTTCTACTGGCCAAGGAATGTGCCAGAGGGCCACCACTTTCAAACATGCCCAGAGGCTGGGGATGGCCTGTGAGGCAGGAGTTAGAACTCTGCCCTTGTTTTTTTATTTTTATTTTTTTTAATTCCATATGGAGAGCAAATGAACTCAAATTGAAGAAATGAGCATTTCTTCAAAAAGTCCATCTTAGCCCTGCTGATTCAAAATATCCCCTAAGCACAGCCAGAACCTTCCTATTTACTAAAAACAACATTCACTATCTTTTAGTTCTATTTTCTGCTTTGGGTTAAGAGGAAAAAAATACCTCCACATACCCAGAGAAAAAGGTAATATGCAACCCAACCCCATACCCCCCTCTGAGTGAAGTGAAGCGAATGGTTTGATGTGAGTAACTTTCTGTTTTTAGCTCCAAGTAGAAAAGAGTAGTGTAAAAAATAGAAATACTAGGCCCCAAATGGAGTCACTTGTGCAAAGACCTATATCGCAAACCCGGGCTTAATGCCTAACTGAGCTGCACGTCCAGCCTCTCCCAGGAGTGGTATTTTGAACCATTCTGCAATTTCCTAATCAATACAGACAATGTAAACTGAAGGACAGATGTTGGGCCTTCCCCCAGAGGAAGGTGCACAGCCTGAAACAAACCTTCCATTTGTTTATGACTTCCTTGTCCCTACTCTCTTCTGCCTAGGCATGTCTTCCATTTTGTACTGCTCCCTGGAGCTCCTTTCTGTTTGCTGGACAAGGCACTCCCCCATTCGGAAACTGCTGGCCAATTAGACCTTCAAGTTTCCTCAGTTGAATTGTGTTTCCTAAACAGCAGTATTCAGAGGAAACGAACACAAGTGGGCAAATCTGATATTTAGAAGCCACATGTGGTTAAGTTGACTGGCCTGGGATTCCTTCAGCTCTGTAGCTTCAAGCAGTGTGTCCTCAAATAAATCATTTGACTCCTTAAATATCCTCATCTGTGACCTGAGAACACGCTGAGGGCTGCTTCTTGGGCCTCTTTAAGAGTGCGCTGAGGTGATGCAGACAAAGTCCACAGCCGACATGGGTTTTTATTATTTGCTGGTGGGGAACGTGCTTATCAATTTACATTGCCACCCATAACAAGAAAGACAGAGGCCTGGCTCAGAGGGTACTAGAAGTACAGAGTGGGATTAAGGTAGCAGGATGTGTTGACTCATTGTATCTGTTGGGGGACACAGGTCCTTGTACTATGCCCATGAAAAAGTCCTCCACATGCTATTTCCCTAGAGGGCATGTCAATTCGATGGGGCTTATTGGGGCACAACAAGCATGAGTGTTCTTGAAGTGGATAGAAACATCTGAAATTAGGACATTTCCAGAAAATTCAGGACCTGGTGTCCTTTGTGTGCATTGGTACCTTCTGGGTACACCTCAAGATGCTGATGGACCAGATTTTCCTGGCCTTTGGCCTCTTGGAGTTTCCTCAGCTCTGAAAACCCCCACAAACATCATGCATCATAGTGGCCTCTCCCAAGACCACTGTTTCCACCAAAGGGTCCCCTCATGCTTCTCAAGAGGGGTCAGGAGAAGGAACCTGGCCCTACACAGCCAGCCCCAAGGCCCCTGTCAAAGCACGGCTTTCAGGGAGCTAAAACCTGCTTTGTTTGGTGCACGGAGACCAAGAAGGACCCTCAGAGTCAGTTCTTGACCAAGGAAAGATGGGTGCTGAGGTATATAAGTGTCCTAGCTCCCACTCCTCTGGAGAAGACATCTGAGAAGACCTAAACTGTCCCCAAGCTCCCTTTAAGATGGAGCCAAAGTTATCTTCAAGAGGACTTTGCTTGAAATTGGACTCTTGTGTGACCTCCTTCCCTGCCACACTCCACTATGGTTTCTCTTGAGGACTTCCTGATATGCCACTTCCATAAAAATCTTTAGCTCTGTACCTATTTCTGGGGAACCTGACTTAAGATAGCCCCCAACCTTCACCCTTGGCTCTCCTTTTTCACCATTTGAGGTGGATGGTCCTGCCTGTGGGTTATTCCTAGATCCAGAGACTCACTCAAATGCTCCCACCAGGATACAAATCCCAGAGTAGGAACCTTGTCTTTTTGCTCCCTGCTGTATCTTTGGAGCTCAGGCCAGTCCCTGGCATACATAAGTTGTTGAATGAATGAGTGCTCTTCCTCCTCTGCCTTCCTCTTGGTAACTTCCCTGTTCATTTTCCTCCTAGACCAGGGCTAAATCAGGACACGGAGTGGGTGGAGCTCCAGCCAGTCCATGAGAAGCTCAGCTGGACAGGGTGGGGAAATCATTGACATGGTGGTGGCCACTAAAGGCCACTGCTCAAGAGTTTTCAACTATTTACCACCAACAACCACCTATGTGGCTGCATATCAGAATACACTCTCTTCTGATCCAATGTTAAATGCTCACAGAGCAGAAGCCATTGGCTTTAAAACACGGTCCCTCTAATGACTAAGTTGTAAACTGCTTCCACTGACTTGTAACAGAGGCCCGGATTGGCTCTGTCTGGCCAGACAATCAATACCAAGTACACATAGGCCTTGAGGGCCTGGGAAGACCACGCTGGCATAGATGCTGCTCATTCTATGCAACTTCTAGAGGCAGAGCCCACAGTTTTTTGAGTTTTTTTTTTTTCACCATATTTGAAATGATTCTGTAAACACTGATAGAACTTTAAATTTAGTGTATCCTGGGGTGGGGGAAGTTTTTTAAGAGATACCCAGTGTCTGTAATTCAATACATGAATCATGGAAGCAACTTGTATGGCAGCGTCTTGAGTAGTCATTCTGCCGAGGTCCTAATTTACATGCTCAGTTGTCTGAGGCCGGTACTGTGTTCAATTCTTCAGTGACTCAGAAGTCACAGATTGTCACCATATTGCTGCTCATGGCTTTGAGTTTTAAGGTCGAGCAACAAGCTAAATGGTAGAAGGGCCACAAAGGACAGGGTTCTAAGAGTTGGCCCTGATGAGTTCTGAAGCCCTGGTTAGTTTCAGCATTTGTGTTTGAAATCTGATGTTGCATTTGTTTCTTTAGGTTTTTACAAAATGTTTATGGAGTGCGTATTAAGCATCATGCTCTGGGTCTGCCGTAGGGAAGAAAAACAAAAATACAGTGTGCCCCATCAAACTAAAGACACTACTAATTATAAGGCACCCTCTTATTTTATATGTCATCAAGAAAAAAAGAGCTGGCAATTATAACTATGACACACCAGTGACTGCAGCATACAAATGATTTCAGAGACATTACATTTTGGAAATCAGTAAATCTTGGAACTGAAATGTGCTGATCTATGTCTTGTGAAACTCAAGTTGGAGGGGCCTGAGGTTGTGTGGGTCAAGAAGCCTGAGGTTGTAAGTGGCTTGTTTTGCTGTCTTGTGAGTGACAAACCTGCTGCATGGGGACTAGCATCTTGGAGTTCACAAATTGGTGTCTGGCAAGACGGTCAGCAGGCATTCAGGCCTTCTGGGCTCCATGTAGCATCCTCTCCAGGCTCTCATGGAAGGCATTCTACCTTGACCATGATTGGAAGCCTGGCAAGAGCAGATTCCCGCACCCTGAGCAGATACTTCTGCCCCAGGTCCCTGCGAAACATGAAGCTTGACGCCCACTGCCATGGGAAATAAAACCTGAATGAGGTGACCCTTTGGCCTTCAAGAATTCAAGAATCCAAGGCCAATGGAGCTTTGGGTGGATTTACCACTGAGATCAATCTTGTCCATCCATAAATCAGTTTAGCCACAAAGGGTATGTCCCTGAAGTTAACAAAACTGTGCAGAACTTGATGCAAATGAAGTTCCCTTTCAAAGTCACAGTTTGGTACTGTATAATAAACCAACCCTAAGGGTCACCTGGAATGTCATTTTGTTTGGTTCTTTTCTTTTGATTAAAACCTGGACTCTTGGGATGCCTGGGTGGCCAGTTGGTTGGACGACTGCCTTTGGCTCAGGTCATGATCCCGGAGACCCGGGATCGAGTCCCGCATCAGGCTCCCAGCTCCACGGGGAGTCTGCTTCTCCCTCTGACCTTCTCCTCGCTCATGCTCTCTCACTGCCTCTCTCTCAAATAAATAAATAAAATCTTTAAAAAAAACAAAAAACCTGGACTCTTTACAGTCAGATGCAGAACATATGGAAGATCGGTAAGTTGCAAATGGTACTTGTTCAGCAGAAAAGATAAAAAAGGTTTTAATTTTATGGCCCTGGATAACTTTAGGCACTTCTGTACTAGACTGAGCCACGTGAAACTGCAATGTTTGAAGGTCAAAAGATGGTTGAATATTAGCAGTATCAAGCTTACATCTAAACCTTACAAAGTCAGACACACAAAGCTGGCGAACGGTGGACATTAGAACTGGTTCAACGTGGGATTCTTTTGTTCCGTGACTACTGATCAGTCTCTGCCATATGGAACTGGTTTTAACATCCTGTTGACTTTTTTCTTTAATGAGTTAAACTGATCTTCGATACCCAGTCCCTAAGGAGTTGTATGAGAATTGTAGTTTTCACTTTTGAAAATGATCCCTGAAGTTTTTATCCTCTCTATCTTTGAAGGTCATCGATTCTAAGACACCTGCCAACTGTAGGTCCCAGGCCTTGTGTATGCATGGGGGGAAGGGTGTTCCTTAACCTCTCTGAGCTTATTTCCTCTAACATTAAATAGATGTAGGTATAGATATACAGTGGACTATTACTCAACCACCAAAAAGAAAGATATCTTGTCATTTGCAACAACATGGCTGGAGGTAGTGAGTATAAAGCTAGGCAAAATAAGTCAGTCAGAGAAAGACAAAGACCATACAATTTCACTCCTATGGGGGAACTTAAGAAATAAAACAAATGAGCATGGGGGGAAAAAAAGAGAGAAGGAGCAGCAAACCAAGAAACAGACTCTTAACTACATAGAGAGAACAAATGGATGGTTCCTAAAGGGGAGGTGGGCAGGGGGATGGGCTAGATGGGTGATGAGGATTAAGGAGGGCACTTGTGATGAACACAGTGTGTTGTGTGGAAGTGTTGAATCACTGAAATGTACACCTGAACCTGATACTACACTGTATGTTAACTAACTAGGATTTAAGTAAAAACTTAAAAAAAAAAAGAGATCAATGAATTTCTAACGCCTCTTTGGGCTCACTCTCTTATTGACCATGAGCTGTCCTCCTCTGCCTCTCGGAGTGCAGTGGCATGAATATGGTCACATTCACTTCCCTTTTACCCTCTCCAGCGCCTGGGGGAGAAATAATGACTCACCCTTTCTGGAAGCCAATCTGAACGTATACATCATCAATTTATGTACAAAAACTGTTGAATTTAGCATTTCTAATTCTAGGAATTGACCCAAAGAAATAATCCGATATATAGCAAAGAGTGTTCTTGGCAGCATCATTCATGATGGTGAACCAGGACTAAATGGCTAACTGCAGCGGACTGGTTAAAGTATGGCACAGAAATGTACTAAAATACTATGCAGTCATTGAAACAGTGATTCTGCAGCTCTTAAATACAGAAAACAAACTGATGGTGGTCCACAGGGAGGTGGGTGGGCAGGTACGTGGGACAGGTAAAGAGGGCTAAGAGATACAAACTTCTGGTTATAAAATTAAGGTCCTTAAGATAAAAGCACTGCATAGGAAAGAAAGTCAATAATATTATGATAACGTGGTATAAGGGCAGATGATAACTACCCTTATCATGATGAGCACTGAGTACTGTACAGAAACGTCCAATCACTATGTTGTATACCTGACATTAACATAACATTATATGCCAACTTTAACTCCAAAATACATTTTAAAATGGTGATTCTGTTATATGTTTATTGATATGGATAATATATGTCAACATATCAATATAGTGATAAATATTAAGTGGAAGAAAAGATGCAAAATGGCATGTATTCTCTGAGCCCATTTATATAATATCTTTATCTATGGATTTATGGAATACAGCAGACAGAGACAAATTCTGGATGCCGTAGCATGTAGATCCTGGGCTCATTTCCAGATGGGGCAATTAGTGGTGGTAAAATAATAGGTAATCTTCTCTTTCTTCTTTATAGTTTTCAATTTTTCTGCAATAAGCATATTTTTTTCCCCATAGGAAAAATAGCTATCTTCATTTTGGGAAAAACAGAAGTAAAAGAGCAGTTCGGTGAGGGATTCTTTACAGAGCCTGGAGTTAAGAGCACAGCAATTAGACAAGTTTTCTTGAGAGCATGAGGGGGCCCTGTGATCTACCACTCTACCAACAGGGACTTAACATTTGCCAAACCTAGGACCAGAGATACATCAGCTGGTAGGTGCAAGCCTTGACAAAGCAAAGCAAATAAGACATCCTGCCATGGGCGAGGGATGGAATTCCTCACTCCCTGAAGCCAGGGCCATGCCAAGCAGAGTGGCGCCTCACCCAGCCAGTGCACCTTTTTTGATGAATCTACTCAGCTGCCTGCCAGGGGTTGACCTCACTATGGAACAGAAGGCCCTCCTCATTCCAAAACATCACTTTGTATTTAGGGAAGTGTTCTCTCTTCTTTTTTTTCCAGTTACAAAAAAGGGAGTAAGCTCCGAGCTGTAATGTTGCTGTGTCCCACCACTGCTTCCGACTCAACCCATTGCAAGCGCCTACCAAGTTCAAAGGCATGAGAGAGTCCAGGGATTCTCCAACTCCAATTAGCATTTCCCCAGATGTTTTTTGCTCAACACCAGCCGTGTAAGATGTGAGCGGGAGCGATTTCCAGATGGGGACTGTCCCCATAACACTGGCAGCATCCAGTGAAACCAGGCTAAACATTCACTCAAACAAGGTCACAGTGGGCTCTTTGGGACCTTTGAGATGCTGGTGTGCAGAATGGGTCACCAGGAAGACAACGGGGTGTGCAGAATTCCACAGACCTGCTGCCCTACCACCCTTTGCCGATGACTATTTCAGCAAGGCTGTGTTCTGCAGAAACTCTTAGAGAAATGCTGACTTGCGGGGATGCTGACATGGCCTCTGGGGGCAATAGCTCCTATATGCAGCATTTCAGTTTTAACTGAAACAAAAGCAAAGCCATGAAAAACCCACGAGAAATGCATGGAGTAAAGATTCAAAGGCAAAGGAGCTGAAGAGGAAGCAAGAAACTACGACTTGCAACATTAAAGGGAAATTTTTGAAATAGACCATTGAAAACTTGTTTTCTGTAAGTTGAGTATGATAAGTCCTCTGAGCACATATATTTAGTTTAGGGAAGGAAGAAGGCAGAGGGATTATGAAAAGGGAATTTGGACTTTAAGAAAATGTGAAGGTCAGTCATTCCGGTCTTGTGAAGATGATTAGTAACTCTGAGGGGATGAATCACTGAGGCTTTGAAACTTGTTACAATCCAAAGGGTTGGTTTGTTCCTCATCTGGAACTGAAGCTTTGATGCAGAGGTCTGCGGAGGCACCCTGGCCTCATGATTTCAGATTGGATATGCTAGCAGTTGTGGTTAGTGCCTTGCCCATAACCCTCGGAGGCCACCGCTCCCATAGGCTGTGATGGCTTTGTACTGCAAGCACCCAGAAGTCTTTCCCCAGGGCTTGCAGATGCTCTGGCCAAGAGAGCTCAGAGCAGGGTGACTGACTCCTGGTGCATAAAAACTCCAGCTTCCTCACCCTTGGGGGGATAATACTCACTACACAATTTCCCAAGACCAAGACCCAGAGGCTGCTTTCCCTTCTTTGTCCCACTCCCCTACTCCCCTGCCTGAGCCCCCCTGTGATCTCCTCCCAAATAGACTACTGGTGTTCACATCCTGTTTCTGAATCTGCTACTGGAAAATCCAACCAATGTTTTTATTTTTACTATAAATTCAGAGCAAGATGTCTTAGGCTATTTCCTCCATCTTGGGCATCTAGGTGCCTTCAGCACCCCTTGGGGATTTTATTCCTTCCTAGTGTTCTCAGGTAATGAGTATATGGGGGTGCCTTGGAGTATTCTTACCACTCTTCTTTGGTTTAGGTTATGGGACCAGAATTGAAGAGAGTATTCCAGTGCTAACCTGGCCTCAACTGCTCTAACACACACACACACACACACACACACACGCACGCACGCATATGACTGATAAAGAGGTTGATAACTCTCTTACTATCACTATGAATAAAATTAACAGACTAATATTCACCACACTAGTGTTTCTCAAACTGGAATGTGCACATGCCACATGGGGGGCTCGTTAAAATGCAGGTTCCGACCCCTGGGTCCGAGGTAGGGCCTCAGATTCTGCACTTCTAATAAAAGCCTTCACTGATTGATAGCCCACACATGGAACAAGGTTCTAATGGGAGCCCAGAAGACAAGACCCGTGCTTTTAATGTCAGTAGATTCAGCATCTTGTCCAACTGGCCACATAATGGATACCCAATATATATTGGTAAAATCAGTTCTTGTAACTGTTTCATTAAGAATTCAGTCCACTAGCGTAATTCAGCTGCCCAACTGCAGACAAGATAGCAGCAATATTTAGTGAAAATTCACAAGGAAAAATCTTTCTGATGGTGAGAAAGTACATACTGGGACACTGGTGATGTCAATGCATAGCATGGGTAGATAGGTAAATCTGAAACGTGAGTCACTGTCCAGGAACAGACATTTCTCCAAAGAAGACATACGGATGGCTAATAGACACATGAAAGAATGCTCCACATCACTCGGCATCAGGGAAATACAAATCAAAACCACGATGACATACCACCTCACACTGGTCAGATTGGCTAAAATTAATTACTCAGGAAATGAAAGATATTGGCAAGGATGCGGAGAAAGGGGAACCCTCCTACGCTGTTGGTGGGAATGCAAGCTGGTGCAGCCACTCTGGACAACAGTGTGGAGGTTTCTCAAAAGGTTAAAAATAGAGCTACTCCACGACCCAACAATCGCACTACTGGGTATTTATCCAAAGGATACAAACATAGTGATTCGAAGGGGCACCTGCACCCCAGTGTTCATAGCAACAATGTCCACAATAGCCAAAATACAGAAAGAGCCCAGATATCCATCCATGGACGAATGGATAAAGACGACGTGGTGTATATATATATATATATATGTGTGTGTGTATATATATATATATATATACACATATATATATGCTACATAATAATATAAATAATATATAAATACTGGGTAGTATTTCACGATATATATGTGTAAATATACACATATATACACATATATGTACATATATATGTATGTATGTATATACATCAAAAGAAGAAATCTTACCATTTGCAACAATGTAGATGGAACTAGAGGGTATTATGCTAAAGCAAAATAAGTCAGAGAAAAACAAATACCTTATGATCTAACTCATATATGGAATAAAAGAAATAAAATAGATGAACACAGGAGAAGGGAAGGAAAAATAAAATAAGATAAAAATAGAGAGGGAGGCAAACCGTAAGAGACTCTTCACTCTAGGAAACAAATTGAGGGTTGCTGGAGGGGAGGTGGGGTGGGGAGATGGGTGACTGGGTGATGGGTATTAAGGAGGGCACTTGATGGAATGAGCACTGGGTGTTACATGCGACTGATGAACCACTAAATTCTACCCCTGAAACTAATAACACAATATATGTTCACTAACTTAGATTTAAATAAAATTTTTAAAATGTGAGTCACTGTCAACTCATTTACTGGAGACCTGCTGCCTTTAGGGTAATGGGCTGAATGGACACCAAAAAATATTGTCCTGTCCCAGAAAAGGCTTACAATGTGATCAGGAAGATAGGACAGAAATAAGGAACAGGAACACGTGTCTGGTGAGTGGTCATAGATGCTAGTAACACTGACAATTTGCATTTACTTGACATAACTCATCTGGCTCTAAGTATAGCCCTTTGGATCACTAAATAGGTTGCACTGTTACTAAAGCTGTTGGCCCCTTCCAGCCAGCAAACACAGGGAGCTGCATTTTGCAAGACAGACTTGGGTTTCACTTCAGCCCTAGCCTGTACCCATCACAACACACACACACACACACACACACACACACACACACACACGTACCTTGTGGGTGGTGAGCCCCAATCAGAGAAGTTTAAATATTCTGATTCAGGCCAAAAGAACTACAAACATGTTCTTTATTTTGTGTGCGTGTGTGATTTTTTAAAAATTTGATTTTTTGTGTGTGTTCCAAAATTCATTGTTTATACACCACACCCAGTGCTCCATGCAGTATGTGCCCTCCTTAATCTTTAAAAACAGAATCTGAGCCATGTTCGTAGCAGCATTACTCACAAGAGCTAAAAAGCGGGAAGCAACCCGAATGTTCATCAGTGGACAAATGGATAAACAAAATGTGCTATATACAATTTTAGTATATGTGCTGCCGAAGCGAGCACCAAAATGTGCTATATACAGACAATGGAATACCTCTCTGCCTCCAAAAGGACAGAAACTCTGACGTTTGCTACAACTGGATGGAAATTGCAACAAGTGAAACGACCCAGGCACAAAAAGACAAATAGTATATGCATCCATTTATATGAGGTATCTGTTAGAGTCAAATGCACGGAGATAGAAAGCAGAATGTGGTTACCAGGCGCTGGGAGGAGGGAAATGCGGAATTAGTGTTTAATGGGGTCAGAGTTTCAGTTCAGGAAGATGAAAAAGTTCTGCATCTGGATGGCGGTCATGTTTGCACAACAATGTGAAAGCAACACTGTGAGTCGTTCCATGTCACAAATTGTTCACTTAAAAATAGTTAAAATTGGGGTGTCTGAGTCGCTCAATCGGTTAAGCATCTGCCCTAGGCTCAGGTCATGATCCTAAGATCCTGGGATGAGCCCCGCCTCGGGCCCCCTGCTCAGCGAGGAGCCTGCTTCTCCCTCTTCCTCAGGCTGTCACTGCCCCTGTTGGTGCTCTTTGTCCCCACCCCAACAAATAAATAAAATTTTTTTAAATTTATTTATTTGTCAGAGAGAGAGGGAGAGAGAGAGAGAGCGAGCACAGGCAGACAGAGTGGCAGGCAGAGGCAGAGGGAGAAGCAGGCTCCCTGCCGAGCAAGGAGCCCGATGTGGGACTCGATCCCAGGACGCTGGGATCATGACCTGAGCCGAAGGCAGCGCTTAACCAACTGAGCCACCCAGGCGTTCAAATAAATAAATAAAATGTTTAAAAAATAGTTAAAATCATATATTTTATGTTGTGTATGTTTTACCATATTTTAAAAACTCAGAATCCATAAAAGTCAGAAAAGAGGGTATCAAAGTTTTTGTTTTGTGTTTTTACAAATGTAGAGACCATCCTCAGAGGAAACGGGATCTCCAATAACCCAGCAGCACCCTTTGAACTCTGGTTTGCCCTAAGAAGGTAACAATCACCTAAAGCAATGCCCAAGAGAGGCGTCAAATGGAAAGAAGAGTAACCGTCTCAACAGCACTTCCACTGAGTCCATATAGAGATGGACTATGGGCCAACCCTGGGCAGGCACACTCAGACGATGCTTCTCGATGGGGGGACAAAATGCAGTCCCCTCCGCCGTGTCTCTCTGACATCTTGGGGTCTCCTGTTTCCTGATGACATCAGATACAGGATGGAGAAGAAAGGCCTGAGCTCACACACAAAGATTAGGAATTATCATCCAAGCAAAGGATGTTGGGAATCTTTCTAACGTTGGATGGCCCCCTGGAATCAGGCGGCTGGGCTGAGAGGCTGAAAAGGGTTAGACCTGGCCCACCAATAGAAGCATCGGCCAGAGCAAGAGGTCTGAGGTTGGCCCCAGAGCTGGAGAGCTGGGTGGAAGCTTTCGTGGCTATGAGCAATGGCCGCACATCCACGTGCTGGACTTAACATCCTGAGAATTGTCCATCCTGATAACCAAGGGACTGATGCGGTTTTTTTGGCTGGTTGTTTTTTTTAAAGATTTTATTTATTTATTTGAGAGAGAGAGAGAGAATAAGTAGAGGGTATGGGGGGAACTGACAGGCTCCCTGATCAGCAGGGAGCTGGACACGGGGCTCAATCCCAGGCCCCGGCATCATGACCTGAGCGGAAGAGAGATGCTTAACCGACTGAGCCACCCAGGTGCCCCAGGGACCAATGTTTTTGACATTATATACAAAGCACCATTTAGAACCAGTACCAAGTAGGTTGCCTTTGTCATGCCTTTATCATCATCAAGCTGGATACTGATGGATACATAGATGCTGGATATTCTTTCTGTATGCAGGTTACACTTTAACAAGTTCAGCATATAATAATAAAATGAATAAAAGGATGTGGTTTGAAGACTCAAGAATCATGACCCCTAAATGCACAAGTGAGCCTGGGGTGGATCCAGAATTAGGTGAGAAGAAATTCCATAAGGACATAACCGGGGCAATCACCAAACATTGAAGATGGACTGTGGGCTAAAGCAGTGGTGTAGCCACATTTAATTTCTTGGGTTTGATCATTTATGGTGCATATGTGAAACAGAGTCCTCGCTCCTAGGAAATACACACAGAAGGGTTTAAATGGGTGTGGTGTCTCCACTGTATTCTCAAATGGTTCAGAAAATATATCACATATATGATAACATATAGAGGCAAAATTTATATATTTATGGAATAGTTACATAGTTATATAATTGCTTGTGCAAGTGTGTATGTTGAAAGAGAGAAAGAGAGAGTGCTTAGCTGGCTCAGTTGGTAAAGCATGCAACTCTTGATCTTGGGTTCATGAATTCAAGCCCCATGTTGGGGGAAGAGCCTACTCAAAAAAAAAAAGAAAAGAAAAGAAAAAAGAATGGGAGAGAGAAATTAGGCAAATGGGGCAAAATATAAACAACTAGGGAATGTGGAACTGGGGTAATGGGTATAGAGGAGTCCCTGGTATTATTCTTGTAATGTCTATGGAAATTTGAAATTATATAGTACATATGTACATGAAATTACACATACAAACATACATGGAAGTATGTAATACAAGGAATCTCTCTTGCTGTTCTTGCAACTCTTCTGTAAATTATACTAATAACCTCCCTCTTCTACCGCCAGCCCCAAGGGGGCAAAAAAATTAAAACGATGCACAAAAGTATGAAAACTCAGCTGCCAGACTTCCCTAATTTTTGCTAACACATCTCCAAAGCTCACTATCACATTCTTACTATTGGGAAATCTGTCCTTTGGAAAGCTCAGTAAGCTATGTTCCTTGTCCTCAAAATCTGCATCAGTGTGCCCTTGGAACGCAAGCCAGGGGAAGTGTTAGTTGGGCTACACTGAACTTCTTCCTGCTCAAGGCTGTGGAGCCCCGACACCTGGCTGAGCCATGGCCCTGAGCATGCCAGCCACACCCAGCAGAGCCCCCAGTGCAGTCAATGCTCACTGACCACCAGGCAGTCCTGCCGAACAGGCAGTCCTGATGAGCCCTTGAACCACACATGCCTGGTGACAAGGCCAGCTGGGGATCCTCCCACTGCAGGACCTAGGGAGCCATCTGGAAATCCTCATCTGGAAAAGTGGCAGGGGTAACTTGGTGGGAGGATAGCAGAGAAATCGCCTAAGGAAGGCGCCCAACCCTAATCAGCCCATGCCAGCACACACATACACAAAAATGTTCATCTTTGGGGCGTCTGGCAGGGTCAGTGGGTCGAGCATGCCACTCTTCATCTTGGGGTCATGGATTTGACCCCTGCACTGGTGTAGAGATTATAAATAAATAAACTTCAAAAGAAAAAAATGCTCATCTTTGATGGACTCACTCAGCACTTGGCTGTCACATTTCCAGAAAGGAAACAATTTAAATTTCATCAGAGTTAACTTTTGTGTCACTTGGAAAAAATAAAAATGTTTTTTAATTCTATATTGAGGGTGGTGAATTTATGCATTTATATGCATTTAATATGGTCTTGGCTTCTTTCCTTCCTTCCTTTCCTCTCTCTCTCTTTCAAGATATTATCTAGAAGGAAAGGGCTGCGGTGAGTGGATGGGGTGGAGAAGACAGTGAAGGGAGCCCAGAGGAAATTATAGACTAGACTGTTCTGGTAGCAGGTGTATTTGTTTTAAGTCCTTTGGTAAATTCTCAACAAAAACGTGACAGCAAGCATGGCATTTCCTATATTTTTTTCTGTCGCCCACTCCCTAAGTCCAGCTCCTTCAAACACAGCTGACCCCTGAGCACATGGGCTGGCGCACTGACCCCCTCACACAGTTGAGAATCCAATTATAACTTTGGACTCCCCCAAACCTTGATTAATCGCCTGCTGTTGACTGGAGGCCTTAACATAAACAGCCAATTGACACATTTTGTGTCATGGAATGTATCCTTACAATACATACAGTAAGCTAGGAAAAAGAAAATGTTATTAAGAAAATCATAAGGAAGAGCACATACATTTACAGCATCATACGACACTTATCGAAAACAAATCCACATGTAAGTGGACCCATACAGCTCAAACCTGAGCTGTTCGATACTCGGTAAATGACCACTACCTCTCCAAATGGAAGGGAAGATGGAACAGTCATGTCTTCTTCAAAAAAATTACTTAAATTTTATTTTTAATTAATTTTTTATTTCAATTCAATTAACATGTAATGTATTGTTAGTTTCAGAGAGGGAGCATTCACCTTTTTTTTTTTTAAATATTTTATTTATTTATTTGTCAGAGAGAGAGGGAGAAAGAGCAAGTGAGCACAGGCAGACAGAGCGGCAGGCAGAGGCAGAGGGAGAAGCAGGCTCCCCGCCGAGCAAGGAGCCCGATGTGGGACTCGATCCCAGGCCGCTGGGATCATGACCTGAGCTGAAGGCAGCCGCTTAACCAACTGAGCCACCCAGGCGTCCCTAAGATTCTATTTATTTATTTATTTGATAGAGATCACAAGTAGGCAGAGAGGCAGATAGAGAGGAGGAAGCAGGCTCCCTGCCGACGGAGAGACCGATGCAGGGCTCGATCCCAGGACCGTGAGATCATGACCTGAGCCGAAGGCAGAGGCTTAACCCACTGAGCCACCCAGGCGCCCCCATTCACCTTTTTTGCCTGGGAGTAATTTCTGCCTCTTCAGTTTGATTCTGGAAAGCTTTGTCCTTAATCAGCAGTGATGTCTTTGGGTTACTTCAATTGTTTCTAGCCCTCATTTCCTTGCATGCTGGGAACAAGAGATTCATTCCACAGTGTCATTCTAGTATCCAGTGGGTTATGTTTTCTGCCCTCCCTCTGATGTCCAAAGTCTTTCTAAAGTTCCTTCTTATGGAATCTAACGTAACACTTTTTGGAGGATCCTAGTCAGTCTTGAAAAGATTGCGCTACAGATTTGATGGCGGAGAAGCTGAAGCTGTCCTAACTTTGAGGAAGCCTCAGGAAGTCCATGTCACATGTCACAGGACAGGTAAAGAAATACACTTTGTTAGCTTTAGTCAATGAAAGCTACCATTTAATGGGGGGCCTTCTCTGCAGCAGGGACTACACTATACATCCTATCATTTAATCCTCACATCGTTCTGGTGCGACAGGCGGGGATTTTGCTCCCATTTTGCAGATGAGGAAACTGAGGCTCCAAGAGTTCTTCCTGTGGCAAGCAGCTTGTGATGGTTGTAAGAGGTATTAGTAGCCAGGATTCTCAGATTTATAAACCCATGACCTTTCCACAGAATTTCCCCCACTTTTTTATTTTTTAAGTTCTTATTTTAATCGCTCGGGTCTTATCATGACAGGTGCACTCCTTAATCCCCATCACCTATTAACTCATGCCCCCACCTGTCTCCCCTCTGGTAACCACTAGTTTGTTCTCTATAGAAGAAAGAGTTTCTTTCTGTCTTCTTCCTTCCTTCCTCCCTCCTTCTTTCTTTCTCTTTCTTTCTTTCTTTTCTTTCTTTCTGTCTTTCCTTCCTTCCTTTCTCTCTCTCTCTTTCAAGATATTATCTATTTATTTGACAGAGAGAGACACAGCGAGAGAGGGTACACAAGCAGGGGGAGTTGGAGAGGAAGAAGCAAGCTTCCCACCAAGCAAGGAACCCGATGTGGGGCTCCATCCCAGGACACTGGGATCATGACCTGAGCCGAAGGCAGATGCTTAACGACTGAGCCACCCAGGCACCCCTTTTCCTTTCTTTTTAAAATTTTTAAAAAGATTTTATTTATTTATTTGACAGGCAGAGATCACAAGTAGGCAGAGAGGCAGGCAGATAGAGAGGGGGGAAGCAGGCTCCCTGCTGAGCAGAGAGCCCATGCCAGGCTCGATCCCAGGACCCTGAGATCATGACCTGAGCCGAAAGCAGAGGCTTTAACCCACTGAGCCACCCAGGTGCCCCTCCTTTCTTTTTTTATTTTTGTTTTATATTTTATATTTTTTTAAAGATTTTTTTTTTTTTTGACAGAGAGAGATCACAAGTGGGCAGAGAGGCAGGCAGAGAGAGAGAGAGAGGGAAGCAGGCTCCCCACTGAGCAGAGAGCCCAATGCGGGGCTCGATCCCAGGACCCTGGGATCGTGACCTGAGCCGAAGGCAGCGGCTTAACCCACTGAGCCACCCAGGCGCCCCTCCTTTCTTTTTTTAAAACGTAAGCTGTACACCTGACATGGGACTCAAACTGACGACCCCAAAAGCAAGAGTGACATGCTCTACTAACTGACCCCACCAGGTACCCCAAGAGTCTGTTTCTTGGTTTGTCTCTCTTTCTCTTTTTTCCCCCCACTTGTTCTTTTGTTTCTTAAATCCACATATGAGTGAAATCCTATGGTATTTATCGTATTCTTTTTTTGCAGCTGAGTAATATCCCACTGTATATATACACCACATCTTCTTCATCCATTCATCAGTTGATAGGCACAGGCTGCTCCCTTATCTTGACATGACAAGCAATGCTGCCGTAAACATCGAGGCGCACGCGTCCCTTTGAATCAGTGTTCTTGTAGTCCTTGGTAAATTCTCAGTAGTGAGACTGCTGGACCCTAAGGCAGCTTTTAACTTCTCAAGGAGTCTCCACACTGTTTTCCACAGTGGCTGCACCAGTTTGCATCCCCACCACAGTGTAAGAGGGTTCCTTTTTCTCCACATCTTCGCCAACATCTGTTGTTCCCTGTGTTTTTTATTTTAGTCGTTCTGACAGGTGTGAGGTGATATCTCATTGCAATTTTGACTTGCATTCAGGGGGCACCTATCTTTGATTCACTGAAGGTAAAATTGGGCTTTATTACCTCTGAAAAGGATGACATGGGCTCCCCTGGGACACCCCTATTGGCCATGCCCAGGATGAACTTAGCAGTTTCCTCTCAGACCCTGGGGCTCTCATGGAACCCACCCCCCTCCTCCAGGAGCTCAGTCTTCCTGCATTTCTGTATCCTCTTTGACTCCTGTGCACTTCCTTCCCTCTGCAGATAAGTGGAGTCAGAGGCTGTTCTTAGTGTCCCGCTGAAGGCTTGACAGGAAGCCATGATGGCTGACAGGGAACTTCTCCTGGTGAGGGACCAGGAAAACTCCCTACTGTCTTTCTAGAGCAGCAAGGAAACTCTGGTCGTCATCCCAGTGTCCCTGGTGACCTCTGGACACACTCAGCTATGTCTTGCCTAGCTTGCCTCCTATGGGCCTGTCCTAACTTTTATAGTTAAAACAGTTTCAATATCGAAACATGAAATGTATTGAAATGTATTTCACACAAAAAGTCAGATTTGCACAAAAACCCAAGTTCAGAAGTCCAAAGGCTTTTAGCTTGTTGAAAATTAGAAACACAGTGCTATCTTGGTGATGTTGCCCTCTTGATGTGTGCTACAGTCCCCTCCATTCCCTATTGTTCCCAGTACTGCCGTCAAATATCGTTGCCATTTGTCAACTTACAGCTGGCTCGGCTATATTGGTATACGTGATCCACCTGGCCCCTGTAAGCATCTGAGGTCCAAAGCTCTGGTGTATTCATTCTAGCTGTTTCTGACAACCCATAGGAAGCAGGCAGTGTGATTCAGGAAAGAGGAGGGTCCCAGCCCTCAGAGACCAAGTTCTCATTGGCAGCGGGATGGGTCTGTTCATTTGCAGAGTGGTGACACGGCTGTGCATCCACAAGACTGATTTTGGGAATTCTGTGACAAAAATGTGATTATCTCCCAAGTCAGCGGTCAGCAAACCTTTTCTATAGAGAGCCAGAAAGTAAATATTTTAGGATTTGCGGGCAATAGTCTCTAGAGCAACTCAGCTCCCCAGTTGCGGATGGAAGCAGCAGTAAACAATACACGGGGGGGGGGGGGGTGGCTGGGTTGCAATTACAGAAACAGAGCTCTGCAGGGCCACAGTTTGTCCTGATTGTTGCCTTCCCTCTGTTGCTCCTCTCCAGCCCTCGGCATCTTTCAGGTACAGGGGTGATTTCCAAAAGTGTGGGGGCAGGTCTAACAACAGCTAAATAAGAGTTTGCGGTCTTCCTCCCTCTCTCGTCTTCTAAGTGAGGGGTCAGCTCTGGCCCTGTGTTTGTCCTATGTTTTTAAACTAAGGGACAGAGAAGGAAAAATAAAGCCCAAGACCCTAGACAGGCCAAGATGCTGTGTATGATAAAGATGAGAAGGTGGGGGTGAGGCAAACAGAACAGGTGGGGACCAGGAGACTCAGGAGGAGTTCTGAAACAGTGAAGAGTGGAGGGAGATGCAGGTCAAAGATGCAGGAATGACTAGCAAGCCAGCTCCAAGGGGTTGGGTGAGAGGTGGCTCTGGGTCACTTGAGGGACCTCAGGCAAGATCTGAGCTGCACTTCCATTTTCTTGGTTGATGGAATGTAGACAGGGCCCTAAACCCAAGGGTTTAGGGTTACACGCATGTTGGATCACAGTGCTCCCTTCCTCCAAACCCTTCATGGTGTCCAGCTGCGCTAACTGCCAACTCCTCACCCAGCCGGCACGCCAGCCCTCCCCAATCATTCAAACAAGCTGCCTTGCTCCTCTTCCCTACCCTTCAAGCTCACGTAGCTCTGTTATCTGTTTCCCCCATCACGGCTCACTCAGCACCCGGGACTGGCCCCACCACTGTAGGTGCTGAATAAATTCAGTGCATATATAATAGACATTTTTCACGCATTCAGCATATTTATTGCACATTTCCTATTAGAAGTCAATCACTGAGCTAGTCACACATGTTGCCAATTCAGGACAGTGGTCCTAAAGACACATGCACACTTATCTGGCTTTCATTTCCTTCAGTTCTGGAAGGCATGTGCCAGAGGTAGCTAGGGAGACCTCAGAAATTAAGGTTACTTCCTAACTTACATGGCAGATCAGGATTTCTCAGCCTCAGCATGACGGAAATTTGGGGCCAGATAATTCTTTGTCGTGGGGGGGGGGCAGCCTATGCATTGTAGTCAGCCAGTCACACCGCCCCCTGTGGTGTAACAACAAAAAATATTTGCAGAGAACCAGTGGCCCAGGCTGAACTGGCTATCGAGGACCAGAACCTCTAGTGACCTGCATCTTTGAGACATTAGCATCTGGGGAGACTCTGAAACAAGCCCTGAATCTGGAAATTAAATGTGAAAGTAAGCAATGCTTCTGGCTTGTTCCCAAGTGAGCATTAATAAGGCACACAGAATGTCAACACACGGATTCAGCAAGGCCACCAGCCACCAAGTCTGAAATGAGACAGAACACAGGACGCCCAAACCACGAAAACAACTAAAGAGCCCCCTCTTCCGACACTGAGTGTTGGCTGCTGACCTCGGGCTCCCTTTATTCCTCCTGCCTTCTAGAGGAAAATGATCAAGCTACCCCAATCAACCAAACTGTCTTCGTTTCCCGAGAACACTCAAATCCTCTGGGTTGCCAGATAAAATACGGAGTGTCCGGTTAAATTTCAATTTTAGATAAACAATGGATATATTTTTAGTGTAAGTATGTCCCCAATATTGTATAGAATGCATTGCCTACATATATATATATATATATATATATATATATATATATATATTTAAATTCAGCTGGGCGTCCTGTATTTTTCCTCCCTAAATCTGTAACCCTTCTCCTTAGAATTAGCCAGCACACGAGGCACCTGGGTGGCTCAGTCGGTTGAGCATCTGCCTTCGGTTCAGGTCGTGATCTCGGGGTCCTGAGATCAATCCCTGCATCGGGCTCCCTGCTCTGCACGGAGTCTGCTTCTCCCTTTCCCTCTGCCTCTGCCCCCCGGGCTCACGCTTACTCTCTCTCAATCTATCTCTAAATAAATAAATAAAAATTAGCCAGCACAAGCCCAAATCCTATATCAAGCCCTTTCTAAGCCCCTCTTAACTGAGACCACTCCCCACCACACACACACAGAGCCATGCTTCTTCGGGCGTGCACCCCCCCGCCCCCCTGGCCACAGCAAGTTAATAAGCCCAGTTCTGATGAAGGATGTATTCGGGGTGGTCTTTGAGAAGAACAATGCCCACTTTCTGAGGCAGGAAACTCTGAGTGGAGCTAACTGAAAGGGACAGCTGTGGGCGCAAAGTAGGGGAAGCAGTCAGGCTCACATCTCAATGAATAAAAGCATCCAACACAGCGACCATGACATGAAAAGTGGGGGAAGGAGGGGGACCCATTTCTCACTTCAGACCTAGCCGGCAAGGCACAGAGTCAGCATTTTAAAGCCCCAAGCGTGCTGGGTCCCATCTCTAGGAAATTCCTTCCAAGCTGGAGCACCATCACCATGGAACCACTAGAGAATCTGCAAAGTGTGTGGCCCTGGGCAGGTATCCTAACCCATCCGTGTCTCAGTTTCCTCATCTGTAAAATGGGCATAAGGACAGCATGCGGATTAAGTAAGTGAATGGGTTTAAAGTGCTCAGAACAGCACCTGGAATACCGTTTGTGAAATTAAACAGTAATTTTTAAAAGTCACTGAATGAAGAGGAAGGCTGGGCTGTGCCTATGGAGTGGCCCCAAAAGTTCTCCCTGAAATGCCAGGCATTCAGCAGAGAACATGGTGCTTCTACGTGTTCTTCTGCTCCTCTGGCAAATGGCCTTGCACACCAAGACAGTTTGCGCTCATTTCCCCCAGGCTTTCGTTGAGGAAGGGAGGGGCCCGCATCTGTGAATCTGAGCCCAGAGAAAGCTTGAGGCCTAGGGGTAAACGGTGACATCAGGTGCTGGGGGCTTGGTGGGTGATGCTGCTTCTGTTACAGGGCTCTGGGTGACTGAGTCATCCTGCCCCGGGGGTCTTCCTGGTGTGTGTCTGTGCAGCCACTTTTGAGAGAGCCAGTAAAATGGGGTGATTCCATGGGAAGAAGACAGAAAAGAGAACCCACGCTCGAACACCTGTCTGGCAGTGGCAATCACAGCAACACCTACAAAGGGTAAATGCCTGACATCTTGACAGCAGAGTCAGAGCGCACGGGAGCTCGCAGCCCAGCTGGGAAGGTGATAAACTCCACTTTCCAGACAGGAACTCGAAAGCAGCTCTGGAAGGCAGACATTTCCATGCTTTTTGTATCATCCTGGCTACTTACTCAAATGGAGAATATAGCAGGTCTCGACCTTGGATCCTCTGGTGGGCTTGTTAAAACACAGACGGCTGGACGCCACCCCCAGTGTCTGATTCACTAGGTCTGGGGTAGAATCCAACCATCTGGAAGTTTGGAAGTTTCCAGCCCAAGCTGATGCTGGAAGCTGACACTCACCTTAAGAACCATTCGTTGAGACTGCCTTGCTAACACTCTGAGCAGGCATGCCGTCCGGGGACCACATTTTAAGGATCACCTGCTTCCCAATATGCATGCTATTCAAAAGGAAACCAAGGGTCCAAAATGGAATCATTTATGTTAAGGGCCCCACATCAGCAAACCAAGACTTGAAACCTAACATCACCCAGTTTCAGCACCGCTCCACTCCCCTCCCCGTCTCTGGTGAAACGTAACCTTTAGCCAGACAACAGGGAATTCTCCCTGGTCAGCACTGGGCAATGTACTGACAGGTCCCTTGTGTTCCCCTTAGGAGGGCAACCTGGACTTAAACAATGGATTCTTTGCTAATAACTTCCTTTTTGCTCCCTCTACCTTTAAAAACCTTTCCTTTGCTGCAGCTCTACAGGGCTCCTATTTGCTAGATGGGATGCCACCTGGTTTATGAATCATTCAAAACCGCCAATTTCATCTTTTAGGTTACTCAGCTGAGTTTCTGTTGCTTAATAGGTTTGGTGGCAGCGATCCCAAGGGAACCTCCCTGCGGCACTCAGGGAACCCTGATAAACACAGGCGTGGTACCCTGTGACCTTTGAGTCCCCTGTCTCTCTCCAGGCTTTGGAAGACCTTGGGTAAGCTCCTCCCACTTCTGAGAGCCTCTCGATTTGATTGGCTTTCCCATATAGGGCAGGTCAGTTTGAGCGAGCAGAAGGTTTGGCCTCAGCCAAACCTTAGCTTTTCAGACCTCCATTCCCAGCTTTTGGAGTGGAAAACCCCAGCCCGTGCCACTTTGAGAATTGGTGGTGGTTACCTACAGGACTTGAACTGGGTCCAGATTGAGCTGGAATGGTCCAGCAGCAGACCTCGAGTGAATAAAATTCGTTTAAATGAAATCTTTTAAAACCCAAAGATTGAAATGTACCATCTTCCAGTGCACCTGCTTATTTTATCTCTAAGAACTATACCCCCAGAAGCTATAAATATCTATAAAAATGGCAAAATCTTACTAAGCTTCTTTTGTGTCCTAATGAACTTGGCTAGGTAACTGTCGGGTTGGGAACCCCAAAATAAGACTGGACAGAAATGTGAGTTGCACCCCATTTGAGGCTAGATTTGACTGGACAGAAATTGTGGGTAGGGTCCTACCAAAGGGCTGCCAGCCCTCAGGGGAATTACAACCTAGAATTACAGTGGCCATAATGGGAAACACTCCAGTTAGAAGAGAACATGTAAAAAGGTTACTTAAAGCAAATGCTTCAAAATTCCAAAAACTAGCTTCATCGAAAGTTTCGTTGCAAAAAGCTGATTAAAAAAAAAAAAACAACTTAAAAAGACCCAAGAGGTACCTAACACAAAAGTCTGTAAGACCGGGACGCCTGGGTGGCTCAGTTAGTTAAGCATCTGCTTTCAGCTCAGGTCATGATCCTGGAGTCCTGGAATCGAGTTCCGCATCGGGCTCCCTGCTCAGCAGGAGTCTGCTTCTTGCTCTGCCTGCTGGTCTTTCTTTCTCTCTCTCTCTCTGACAAATAAATAAATAAAATCTTTAAAAAAAGAAAAGTCTATAAGACTGACATAATTCTTACTGCTTCCTTCTATCCTCCTTTATTTGAATACTCCTTCTAGTTGTCCTCTGAATGGCTTTTCCGGGATCATAAACAAAAGTCCACCAAGGTAAGGACGTTATACCCACCTCCGTATCTACCTTTGAAGGAGGCCCTCTTTGAGCCCGTCCCAGAGTCAATGAGACTCAGAGTTTTACTGATAAAGTCTTACATTTCCCCTTAATAGCCAAAGTTAAAGCAAAACCAAAACAGTAATGTATTCTAACATAGATGGATGGGTATGGCAGTCCTTAACATCCAAGCTACAACTCAGTTCTCTGAGGAATTAAAAGTATCTTACGAATCTTTACAAATCTTTATTAAAAGATCTTACAAAACAAGAAATGCGCCTTTGGAGGCCATTCAAAGTTCACCTATTCCTTTTACCAATTCCAAAACCTCCCCTATCTATCTCAAAAGGCTTGTAAATTATTAGCCTTAAAAAACCAAGTTCCTTCTTGGAGGAACCTGCATTTTCCCCCTGACTTTGAGGTAAAAATATTAAGAGCATAAAACTCTGTGAGGTAATTCTTTTTTTTTTTTTAAGATTTTATTTATTGGGACGCCTGGTTGGCTCAGTGGGTTAAGCCGCTGCCTTCAGCTCGGGTCATGATCCCAGCGTCCTGGGATCGAGTCCCGCATGGGCTCCCTGCAGGAAGCCTGCTTCTCTCTCTGCCTCTGCCTGCCTCTCTGCCTGCTTGTATGCTCACTCTCTCTCTCCTTCTCTGGCAAATAAATAAAATATTAAAAAAAAAAAGATTTTATTTATTTGACAAACAGAGATCACAAGGAGGCAGGCAGAGAGAGAGAGGGGCTGGAAGCAGGCTCCCTGCTGAGCAGAGAGCCCGATGCGGGGCTCGATCCCAGAACCCTGAGATCATGACGCGAGCCGAAGGCAGAGGCCTAACCCACTGAGCCACCCAGGCACCCCTATGAGGTAATTCTTATCAGAAGTGAAACAAAAGGGGGGAAAGGTCATGCAAAATCTAGACAAATGAAAAATCCATGTCTTCTCCCCAAATACTAGCAAAAAAATTTTTTAGCCTTCTGATCAGGCAGCCTTAGCTTATTCCACTGATCAGAAAGTAGTTTGGATACAACTGTTCTTTTATAAACAGTGAGTTTTTATTATCATACCTGTTTCCTGTCTAAAAATTTTAAAAACAATCACTATAAGGTGTCTGTTTATATGCTTATGTGTGTCTATTGTAGATACGTGACATTTTCTACCTCTGAATAGTATTGTTAAAATTATTTTGCAAATGGCTCTATTTAATTGAGGTAAAAAATAAGCACTTACAAATAAAACATTTCTAAATCTCAGAAATAGAATAGAAACTAATACAAATGTTTTTCAGGTTCATGAGATCTAGGATAATTTTTGGTAAATTAGACATACAGCTTTTATCCTACCTAGGTTTCCTAATCAAATAAATTCATGTTATTCCTGTTATAAAAGTTGTCAGCAAAACAATAACTTGAAATAATGACTTTGTCTAATATTTTATAAAGGTTTTTGTGCATAATCTAAGCATACTTGTTATGAACAAGTAAACTGAATAGATGTGAATAAGATAAAGTTTTTAGGTAAACTTTTAAGATAGTTTGCCCAAAGGGCGCCTGGGTGGTTCAATTGGTTAAGTATCTGCCTTTGGCTCAGGTCATGATCTTAGGGCCCTGGGATCAAGTCCTGCATCAGGCTCCTTGCTCAGTGGGGAGTCTGCTTCTCGCTCTGCCTGCCACTCCCCCTGCCTGTGCTCTCTCTGACAAATAAGTAAGTAAAATAATAAAAGAAAAACTAATTTCCCCCAAATAATTTTGGTAACCTGCAATCTTAGTTTTGCTACATCAAGTGATTAGGTAAGTTAAATTCACTGAATATCCAGATAATTTCCAAATAAGATAAAACAATGAAACATTAATTACTGAACAGATGTTTATTTACTTTTGACTTCCTTAATATAGAGAAACTAAAGATAAATTTGGGCCTGTTAGTAAACATGTTTCACTTTTTAAAAAATTATACTATAAAAAACCACATATCTAGGAAAATCAAATAAAAAGTATTTATTAGTTTGCCAGTTCATAGAATGCTAACGTAAAACACAGTTCACAACCGTTTACTTCTTAGTTAAGGCTGCTAAGGGTTAAGGATTCTAATTAATATATGTGGTTAAAGCTACTAGAAATAAGGGAAACATCTCCATATGCAAGAAAAGTAGGATATATGCTTTCAGTAAAAGAAGGTATGAGGAGAGAATAGACAATCCAATTGAAAATGAGCAGAGGACTGTTCTCTCAAGAAGGCCCACTGATGGCCAACAGATACATGAAAAAATGCTCAGCATCACTCATCATCAGGGAAATGCCAATCAAAACTACAGTGAGATACCACCTCACACATCTCAGAATAGCAAGGATCAAAAAGACTAGAAATAACAAGTATTGGTGAGGATGTGGAAAAAAGGGAACCCCTGTGTACTACTGGAGGGAATGCAAATTGGTACAACCACAATGGAAAATAGTATGGAGGTTCCTCAAAATATGAAAAATAGAAATACCATGTGATCCAGTAATTCTACCACTGGGTATTTACCCCCCAAACTGGAAATATTAATTTAAAAAGATATATGTACCCCTATGCTTACTGCAGCATTATTTCCAATAGCCAAGATGTGGAAGTAACCCAAATGTCCATCCACAGATGAATAAAGAAACTGTGGTACACACACACACACACACACACACAAATATTACTTAATCATAAAAAAGGATGAGATCTCACCATTTGCAGCAACATGGATGGATCTTGAGGGTATTATGCTAAGTGAAATAAGTCATTCAGAAAAGACAAATACTGTATGATTTCACTTATGTGTGGAATCTAAAAAGGAAAACAAACAAACAGAAAGCAGAAACAGATCCATAAATGCAGAGGACAAACTGATGGTTGCCAGAGGGAGTACAGTTAAAGAAAAAAAGGGGGGGAGGGGTGGTTACTAGGTGGCTCAGTCGGTTAAGCATCTGACTCTTGATTTCAGTTCAGATCATGATCTCAGGGTGGTGAGCTTGAGCCCCAGGACAGGCTCTGAGCTCAGTGGGGAGTCTGCCTGAGATAGGGGGAGAGGGAAAAGAGACTCCCTGTTGGGTGAGAGCCTGACGGGCTCAGTCTCCAGACCCTGAGATCATGACCCAGGCTGAAACCAAGAGTCAAACACTTAACCGACGGAACTACCCCAGAGCCCCTAAGGAAAGCTAATGCTTTTTATGACTATTTAATTTTCTGTATTTGCCTGTGAAGTCTTTAATTGTCACTTAGGTTAAATGGATAACTAAGTATTGTTTCACAGTGACCTATGATTCTACTTGGGCAAGTGTCCAAAGCTTTTGAAATTTTGACAAACTTCTCCAAAAATCAAGTTCAAAATGAAGTCTTTTTGACCTTGAACTGACTTTCAAATTTTCCAGAGGGCTACTGGAATACTGAAAAGGATTTTTTCTCTTTCCTTACAAAAAGAGATGTTAAACTAATTACATTTATTTGATGTGTTAAATTACATGGGAAGGATGTCAAGTATGTGATGATAAACCTTCTTAGATCACATTGCAGGGTAAATGTTATTAATAGAAGTGTTCCAAAAATCTGATAAGTCTTTGTATGTTATTGCTTATTTTAGTTATTATTTCAAGATGTGGAATGTCACAGAAATAATCAAATTTCCTTGTCAATTCCATCATAATAAATTCTCATCAGATCTGCGATAATGGGCATATTGAAATCTGTTGTCATTTACAATTATGGCTGTATTCAGAGGCTTTTACAAAACTTCCTGCAACTGTGTTTCATCTTCAGAGAGGTTCATGGAAAGGAATCTGACAAGTACTCTAGAATACAGGTTTCTGATAACTTTCAGATCATACAGTTAAACTGGGTAAGATCTTCCAGAACTAGTGTAAATATTGCATTCAAGCAGAACAAGAAATAAACTGAGGGAAATGATTATAATTTTTTATGACTCCCTGTTTAAAGCATCGTTGGTTTTCTATTGTTTTGCTTTTCCAGATTTTAGGAAATCCCATTCTCTTTTCTCTTAAGTTATTAACAATTTGTTAAGATATACCTTTGCAATCAAAGATGAAACATTTACTTTTTCTCCCTACTTGATGCCTCCAATATTCAAAAACTCTTGAGTACTCTTTTCATGACAAAATAATTAGTTATTTACATAAATTCAATAAGAATCTGTTCTCCCTGGAACAGGACGCAGTTGGAAATGTTGACTGTATATATTACGGGGCTTTGACTGGCTTGTCATATTTGAAACAGATGTAAAATCCACCTGCTAACCTGTTTACAAGATTCCAGCAAAGCAGTCTTTAAAAAAACTTTCTCAATCACCGATCTTGCTACATTTATAGAAATAATCAGGCAAAGTTGAATACAAGTTGGTTTTACTACCAAAAAATGAGTGTTATTGGAGAGAACAGAAATTATGTTTACATCATCATCTATATTCAGTTCTAATTTTGTTAGTTTTCTTAGAGGCTCTGGTATGGACCTACCCTGAAGTCTTCTAGTTTCCTTGAAAACTTGGTTACAACTCTTCAAGCAAACATTTCCAACTTTCTCCCACCCTTCTTATTTGGAAGCAGTAAAAATGTAAAATTAGAGACTGCCCTTGAATCTCCTTGCAAAGAGCTAAACCAGGTCCTCTTCACTTCAGGGACTTCAAACTCGGATACGCATCTCACAGCTAAAGAAGGCTCCAGCGGACATCTGGCCCTGCACAGGTAATGCAGACCAACAAATCAAACTCACAGAGAAGAGAAGCAGATGACATGGAGGTAGACTTCGCCCTCCCAGGATCAAGACTTCCTATTTTAACTAAACAGGAAACCCTTTCTTCACTTTCTTTCCTTTACTCTGACGCTGGCCTGAAAAGATAATGTCACCATTTGTATATCCCAGGGCATTGTGAAGGGGGTTAAACTCTGCCTTTCAGACCACTGGATTTGTCATGGAAAACTCCCATCTGTCCATTAGCAGTGCCACCTTAAGGGGAATGGTTTGTGCTTATAGGGTTTGTCTTTGTCTACCTTGGTTATTATTCTCCTTGGGCCTGCTGATGCAGCCTGAAAACTTGGATTTCCTAAGTGATGGCAGTATTAGGAGTGTCTTTTGTTATTCACTTGCAAGCCTTTGAATCCTGCCTGAGTTTATGTTAATGAGAGATGACTGGTGGCAGGTAGTCCCTGAGTAGCTTCCGGGTGGGGGGCCAAGTCATCCAACCCTATGATTAGAGCATTGGAATTTTCAGCTCCACCCCTGACCTCACCCCTGGGGAAGAAAGTGGGGCTGGGGATTGAACTAATCACTAATAGCCAAGGATTTAATCAAGAATGCCTACATAATGAGTCTCCATAAAGACTCTAAATGCAGGGGCTTAGAGAGCTGCTGATTGGTGAAGCTGAGAGTGGTGCATCCCAGACTCCACAGGGTTGTAAGCTCTGTGCTCAGGACCCTTCCAGATCTTGCCCGATGTATCTCATCTATTGTTCATCTGTTCCCTTTATAATCCATTGGCAGCAGTAAATAAAGTGTTTCCCTGAGTTCTGTGAGCCAATCTAGTGAATTACTGAACCTGAAGCGGGGTTGTGGGAACCACTGATTTGTAGCCAAGTTGGACAGAAGTTTGGATAGCCTGGAAACCCACAGCTTGTGTCTGGTGTCTGAAGTGGGGGCAGTCTTGTGGGACTGAGCCCTTAACCTGTGAGAGCTGTGCTAACCCGGGCTGGTTACTGTCGGACTTGAATACCCAGCTGGTGACTACAGAATTAGAGAATGGGTTGGTGTGGGGAAAAAACCCACACATTTGGTATCAGAACGTTGTGATTAGAGAAAGAGTTTTCTTTTGGTGGTAAAAGGTGTATCCTAAATAAAGGGCCCATGGGGCCTCCACGTTTAGGGCAATGATGTTTGGAGACTGTCCAGCAGATATGATCATCTGTATCTTCACCTACTACTTGCTGACACCCTCTCCACTCTGGGTGCCTGGGGCCCAAGTTGACTGACCCACCCACAGTGGGTTCCTGAGATCCAACCTCCCCCTCAGAAATCCCAATTTGCTTTATTCTATCCCCTTCTCCTCAGTACACATGAATTCAATTTTTTTCTCTAGGCTGATCACGGCTAGTGCTTCATAAAGTCCTAGTTTATACTACGTTGTGAATGACTAAGGAATCATCTGACATTCTGCCAGTTAAGTGTGACTCGTTAACACAAAATGAGTCTCCAGCTAGAATTACAGGAAGGTGGGAGGGATATTTTTGGCAAGCCATTCTCCACTTTTTAGAAGACAGACAAAGGAGAAAGAGGACTCTGTATCCCACATTAGTTCCTTTCTAGATACCTATAACATCTGGGACAGTGGGTTCTCAGTACCCCATCAGCTAAACCTGAGAAGCTATTACTAAAAGTGGGAGGAGGGGTCTCTACAACTTAGGGTCCCTACATACTTGGTGATCGTGAGCCCACCCAAGGCACTGTCTTAAGGCCTGGAGAAACTTGCTGCTCCTTTCCCTATGCATTCCTCAGCCCATCCATGAATGATCCTATCTCTCAGAGCTCAGCTAGAACTCATAGGTTCTGTCACTGCTGTATCTAAAGCCCCCAAGAGAAATAGCAGGTATGGCATCCGTCTCCCTTGCACACCCCCAGAGCCTCCAGGGGCTCAGCAGTGTTAGGAGACTGAACTTTCCACCTGGCCAATCCCTCTCCCAGCTAACTAAGTAGGAGTTCAAACTGACAGCCCCCAGGCTAAAGCCTGCTCTCCAGTGCATTTTCTTCCATCCTTACTATACTTTTTAAATTGGGGTTCTCGTATATAAAAATCTGGATTTCTGGCCTCTTGAAAAGTATCAGAGGACCCACATTCACTCTTGTGTGTCAGCATCTGGTTGGAACTGAGCCAGCAGCATCCCCTTCCTGGCAGGGCCTAGTGCTCTCAAACCAGTTGTGTTCCCAACAAAATGACCTGCCCAATGCCAGGCAGGCCCATCCATCATGCCATTCCTGTCATTCTTTCCGGCCCTATAGGTTTTTGACTTTGTGACCAAACTGTTTTTCTATGTTTTTGTCTCTAAGATGGCTGGTGAATCCCACATCCTGGTATTTATACTTTTGAGTGACATCTCCTTGAGAGAGGGCTGGTCTACCTGACTGGTTTCCAATGAACAGAACATGGTGGAAGTGATGGTGTATCACTCTCATGATTAGGTGCTAAACAGATTCTAGCTTTCATCTCTCTTGTTTTCTCCTGTATCACTCACCTTGGGAGAAGCCAGTGGCCTCATCCTGAGGCCAGCCCCGTGGGGAGGAACGGAAACTTGCCTAGTGGGTTTGAAGTAGGATCCCCACCACTCAAACAGTCTGATGAGAATGCAGCCCAGCCAACACATTGACTGCAATCTCCTGGCGACCTACCACCAGAGACACTCAGTAGTTAAACTTAGATTTCTGACCTACAGAAACAATGAGGTACAGATACTTGTTGTTTTAAGTTACTAAGGTTTGGGGCAATTAGTTACATAGCAATAGATAATACAGATTCCAATTTTGTTGTGAAAGTGGTTTCCTGCTTACCATGTAAAGATGTTTGAAAGAGTTATCCTTGGAAATTCGATTTCATATATTTTGCCTCAGTCCGGTGAACTTACTGGTGACAGGCACGTGTGCAAGGAGTCTGTCAGCCTCTGGGCTCTGACTTGAGGTGTCAGAGCACTATCCAAAATAGCATCGTGAGGTTTTTACATTATGAAAAAGACGCCAGAAATCAATGCATATTAATACATCCATGATTCCACAGGGAACATGAGGTTTCTCCTCCAAGGTATTTAAATCAATCAACTCAGAACACACTTTCCCATAGTTCTACAACCTTACTGAAGAAATTCACTCTTTAAGGCACAATTCCTCATTGGAGAAAGCTGGGGAC
>PISX010014215.1:0-53676 GCA_004024625.1 Mellivora capensis | reverse complement strand
AGTCACTTTTGTCTGTAATGAGCTTTCCCTTCTTCCTTTCCCCTCTCCTTCTGGAAGACTTTCTACATATGCTTTAAAGACTCAATTCAAGTGCTCTTTTCCCTATGAAGCCTTCTGTAGCTGACCATGCCTCCTGGACAATCCGTGCAGGTTATACATATCTCCTTTTCACTCTCTAAGTGCCTGTCTCTCTCTCTCTCTATCTCTATCTCCACCTATCTCTCTATATCTCTATCTCCTACCTACTTTCTACTCTAGAATATAAAAGACTTAACCTATGTCTTCCCAATATTTCTCCTTCCTTGAAGAATGTGTGACATTCGATAAATATTCTGGAACAGAATCAGCCGGTTACTCTAACTGTTGAGACAACCTAAAGGCTTATATCTGTGATATCCTTTAGACTACATTTTTAAGAGGCTTAGTCATGGGAACCCATCTTCAAGGGTCTCCAGTCGAGTTGGGGACAGTGGTACAAAAATGAAAATGCGAACAAATTTATCAGTGCTACAATAGAGAGATACGTAGGTTGGCAAAGGAGAATAGAAATGGAAGTTATCAACGCCTCTTTGGAGGAATCTGGAAATATGTCTTACAGGAAATGATGATTGTGCTAAAGCATGGATGGCCAGTAGGTCTTAACTAGGTTGGCAACAGGGTGAGCACCTTTTAGGACACAAATACCCAGAGACACATGCAAGCGAGGTCTATTCAGGGACCTAGGAGGTGGGTGCCCAAGGAGAATGAAATGGAATTGGGCTACATTGTAAAGACCGTGAAAAGGCATTCTAATTTTTTTCTGCCAAAGTAAAGGTAAAGGGTCTGACCACCCATTTCAGTATGGGAGGGGTGCTCTCCATCAGCAAGGAGCAATGCTCTGACACCAGTCAGGTATCCTACAATTCAACTCAATTCTGACCCTGGAATTCTATCCCTGGGGATACATCATCAGTTCGCACAGACAAAGGACTCAGTCCCACAAGAGTGCCCTCCCACCCCCACTTCAGATGCCAGTTGCAAGCCCAGACAATCACCTATACTTCTGATGAACGGTTATAAATTAGAGGCTCCCATAAACCCATCCTCAGGTTGGACTGATTTGCTGGGGCAGCTCATAGAATTTGGAGAAACATCTTCTTACTAGATTGCAGGTTTATTATAAAAGGATATAATTCAGGAACATCCAGATGGAAGAGATGCAAAGGATAAGATATGGGATAGGGGTGCAGAGCTCATGCCCTCCCAGGTGCCCCACTCTCCTGGAACCTTCCCATACTCACCAACCTGGAAACTCTCCAAACCACCTCCCCTTATGTTCTTCTGGAGGCTTCACTGCATAAGCATGATTGACTAATTCACTGGCCTTTGGTGATTGGCTCAATCTTTTGGGTGCTTTCCCAAACCCACCTCATTAGCTTAACAAAAGTTATCTTTGTTGCTCTCCTTAGGACATTCTGAGGGTTTTAGGAGATCTGTACCAGAAACGGGGTTAAAGACCAAATGCATGTTTTTTTCTTATAAATCATAATATCATGAAAGGGAAATTATGAAAGCAATTTATGTTTAAGACGGAGTACAGATGTCCAGTTAAAAAGATAACTTCAGGGGTGCCTTCGGCTCAGGTCATGATCCCGGGGTCCTGGGATCGAGCCCCGCATCAGGCTCTCTGCTTGGCAGGGAGCCTGGTTCCCCCTCTCTCTCTGCCTGCCTCTCTGCCTACTTATGATCTCTGTCTGTCAAATAAATGGATAAAATCTTAAAAAAAAAAAGATAACTTCAGCAATAGAAAAAAGATAGAATTTTTAGAGTAGATTGAATTTAGCCTCCAGGAGACTGTTATTACTCCTCCCTTCTTTGCACATATAGGTGATTAAGAAGAAGAAGATGAAGAAGAAGGAGGAGGAGGAGGAGGAGAAGGACAAGGAGAAGGACAAGGAGAAGGAAAGAAAAGAAAAGAAAAGAAAAGAAAAGAAAAGAAAAGAAAAGAAAAGAAAAGAAAAGAAAAGAAAGAAGGAAGGAAGGAAGGAAGGAAGGAAGGAAGGAAGGAAGGAAGGAATAGGTGGAGAAGCCCCCTCTGTGTGGAAAAGCACAAAGTCTCTGGCCAAGTGTCTTGGCTTCTGCTTCTCCTGTAGTCTTTTGGTCTAGGTCACTCTCTCTCTTTCCTCTCGTGGTCTCCTCACTAGTTTTGTTTCCCAAAAAAATTTCAGTTTTTCTTTTGCACACCTTCTATTTAAGGAAAGCCTAATCATCCTTATCTGGGTCCCCAAAGATTTCTAAACTTTCCATTCTCAGTATACAAAAATACAAATCCCCTATTCTAAGACATTCTGTATTTGTTAGGATGAGGATTATTTTGCTTGCAAGTGACAGAAATCCAATTAGCTTATGTAAAAAAGTGAATTCATTTTCTTATGTAATCAGCAAGTCCCAGAGGGCTGAATCTGGCCAGGTAAAACTAGGACCAGGATTTCACATTGTCACCTGGGCTCTGTCTCTTCACTTCTTAGTTCTACTGTCATCTTCCCTTATTTTCACATATACTTTCTTCATATGGTAACAAGGTGGTGACTAGAAGCCCTAAGTTTACATATTCCTCACAGCCTTGGTCTCAGGGGAATGTGTATGACACTCTCCCCACAAGATACTGCACCAGTCCTTCACAAGGCTGTTCATCAGTATTGTTTGGATTTATGTCCTTAATCCTGGACCAGCCTCAGTGTCCAGAGGGGTATGGAGTCTCAGGATCAACCTGCTGGCAGTGACCTGAAGTGGGCTTACATCAGCTTTAGGGAGCCAATTCCATGCTTCTCTCCCCAGCTCCACATTTAGGGACGTCATGTTGGGAGACTGAAGTCAGCCATGATGGGCAGGTTGGAGATAGAAGCGATGCAAACGCAACAGATCAGGACTTTCTCATTTGGAAAGGCAGACTGTTAGCACACCCTGTGTGCTCATCCTTATTTTAGGTTATATGGCTGACCTTTCTACCAAGATTACATGGAATATGGAAAGTTCCAACAACAAAGGCATATACAACAGAACAGACCAAAATAACACTTGGCATCTATCACATTTAAAACTTTTTCTTTGTTTTCAGTCTCAAATGGCAAATCCTACCATTTTTGAGGGGTGAAAGTAAAGTTTTCCATGTCATTTCAAATGCACACATCCCAGGGACCTGCCTATAGTTACCTTCAGAAAACAGGAAAAAGGAATGAGGAACAAGACATATCCTTCTCACTTTGAGAGCTCTCTCCCCCAGAAGTGATCTACTGGAAAAGGTGAAAATTCATAACAATCATCGTACCCAGTAGAAGTATTACCCAACACACTGTGGAAGTTTAATGAATTTTTTAAAAAATATTATGACCAGTAATCATCTTACATCTATCAAATGTGTTATATTTGTCGGCTTTGTTAGCTGGATCAGAGCTAAGCCGGCCATTACGTAGACTAAGGTCATACCTTTCCCCAAGATATCTTAGGATGTCCTAACTTTCCAGAAGTTATGGAAATAGTGAAATAGGTATCCAGAAATATCCATTTCTTTAATTAGAGCAGATGGAAAAGAATGTGAAACCTCTCTGTGATCATCATTACTTCTGATAGACTGTGTTTTATTTCCCTCCACAACTGGAGAAGCAGATGACTCAGACAACACACACACCATCATAAACTAAGGAGACTGCCAGGGTAGGGCAGATTCACTTCCCTGACTTGTGTTATTACATGTGCTTACTCTCTGACCAATCCTACCATCCTAAAAGGCCATACCCTGTGGGAAGAAAATAACCATCACATATAAAGATAACTGTCCCTGACATCGCAAGCAGCTTTGCTGTCATCCATTTCAATGCAAACTACAAGTGGCGGAGGGTCTGGTGGTATAGAGGGGACCTGCGACATACACACCTCCTGAGGACTGCTTTGGGATCGGTAGGCTAGGGAAAACAGCAGTGGTGGGGAGAAAAGTAACAGAGCAAACAAGCAGAGGACCACAGAATACTAAGTAGCAAAACATCTCTGTGTCACCAAACACCAGAGGACGTAACACGAGAGAGGAGCCTTCACGGGTTGCCAAAATTGGAGAATCAGTAGAGGGAATTTCCTCAAAATTAAGGATCTTCCTGCTAAGTCATTGTGTACAGAGTCAGAACCCCCAGATTTGGTTTCTTGCTAGAATGTGATCACGGTTTTAATCACCAGCTAGTGAAGTCTGTGATGCTTGAGTTAAAATTTAATATCATTTAATAGGGCTGAAAGATGGTGAAAACTGCACAGTGGGTTGTCATATGACTTCCAGTTTCCTAATCATTGAAACTTGATGCTACAAATTCTCTTGATTATGCAACTTGGTGTGCAAAACCCTTCATTACTTGCTCATTTTCCTAGAACGTAAAGGCTTAACTCTGATTTGGCATTATATCCGTGCGGTCAAACCCCTGAATCTCTTTCTAGTCGGATTTCCTTCTTCTTTCTCCTATATATCCCGAAATATGGTTTTCTCAGTCTGAAGGTATGTCAAGGAACACAAGGTGTATATGACTTCATACTTTTACCTTTTAATTTTTAAAAAGATTTTTATTTGTTTATTTGACAAAGACAGAGAGAGAACAAGCTACGAGTGACGGGCAGAGGGAGAGGGAGAAGCAGACTCCCCGCTGAGCAGAGAGCCTGGCACAGGGCTTGATCCCAGGACCCCAGAATCATGACCGGAGCCAAAGGCAGACACCCAACTGACTGAGCCACCCAGGTGACCCGCCTTCATACTTTTAAATATATTCTTCTCTCTGCTGGGGATGCTACGTAAGTCCTAACTCTCTCAGTGTGGTAATGTGTTTTTCACCCTTTAAGAAACAATTCAGCGTTTACCTTTTTCTGACCCTGCTTCCTCCTTGTTCACCCTTTTCTGCCTAAACCTGCTTGTAAGTGGTATTAGGCCCTAACATCTCCTCTCTCCTCTCAAGTAACCCAAAGAGAGTATTTCAATGACATTTTTTTTTCTTTTAAAGATTTTATTTATTTATTTGACAGACAGAGATCACAAGCAGGCAGAGATGCAGGCAGAGAGAGGAGGAAGCAGGCTCCCTGCCAAGCAGAGAGCCTGATGTGGGGCTCAATCCCAGGACTCTGGGATCATGACCTGAGCCGAAGGCAGAGGCTTTAACCCACTGAGCCACCCAGACGCCCCTGTAATGACATTTTGAATGCAAGCACATCTTATTGACTAGATCATGAGTTCCTTGAGAATAGGGGTTTCTGTATAATCTTTTTCTTCATTCCTGGAGCCTAGTACAGTATTGGTGCCTTGTAAGAATTCATAAACATGTGATCAATTTGAATAGCCAACAATATGGCATTTACACTCTTTAAAAAATATTACAAATGCTACCAAGAAATATCTTTTAAGTTTTATTTTTTTAAAATAATGATCACTGTCCAGACTTTTAACATTCATGTTAAATATATATTATTTGCAAGGCCATATATAAAGTAGCTATTATAGGAAAACCAATAAGTTGTTTCGTATTGTTTTTTTTTTAATCACTATTCATCAAGCAGGAAGAATGTCCCAAAGTGGAATAAAATATGTTACCAAATACTATAATAAATTGCTTCTAGATAAAGGAGATGTATTGAATTCCTAATTATAAAGTTCCTGTCAACAGAGCAATGGCCATTCAGGAGATAAATGAGCAGGAAAATATTTCTTCAGTTGCATCAGAAAAATATGACCAAAGAAATTCTAGCTGCACCAGAAATTAATCACAATAATTTTTAAATCATTTCAAATACCAAAGGTCCTGTGATTTTTTTTTTCCCCAAGAAGAATAACATGTTAATGGTGGAAACCTTCTTGTAGCAAAGAGTAATGTTAAAACAGAATTACTTGCTTTTGAAGAAATGGATATATTTTTTTTTTAACCCAAGAGTTGAATTCATCTTAGGAAGGGTGTTGATGAGACTGTATTGATCTCACTGACATGTAAAAACGCACAGTGTTAATTTTCGGAAGCATGCCATGCTGAGATTAGAGGCCTCCCATACTTATTTGCTGTTGTTATTGTCCATAAATGTTATGACTAAATATTGAATATGGGAGGAACATGAATATAGTAAATGGATGGTTCACCAAGATGCTGCTGCTGAATATTTCACTGACATTAATTCATCAGGATCAAAACCAGATGGAGGCTCGCTAGTCATACCGGATACCCGAAGTATTATGCTTCTCCAATTTCATCATTGTCAGACTTCCTTGCTAAATTTAAATTAAATGTTTACCAAGCTCTTAGTATAAACAAAGCATTGTGTAGAGCATAAAGAGGAAACAAGACAAAGTCCTTCCCCTCAAGAGTCAAAGAGTCCAAAAGAAAAAGATGAATGCATTTACTAGCTCCTTCCAATAAACATACATGAGGTACCCATTGTTTCTAAAGCATTGTAGTAAGACCTATACCAGAGAGGTAAAAATGGCCTCTTTCCTGGAAACGTGGTTCTGATAGGAAGGATAGCCCCAATTTCTACTACATACTATTCATCCCCTCAGTTAAAATTGACATTTTTATCTGCAACAGTCTTCTTTAAAGTGACTAAGCAAAGAGTTTCTCTTCCTATTGGGAAGTGGAATCACAGAAGCCAGCACTCATCAAAGACACAGTGAAACCCACGGAAACAAGAAGCAAGTTCTGTAAGCAGTGCTGCACTCCTACATGGGACTTGGCAAGGCCTTGTAGACTCAGCAGTGACTGTGAGTCTAAGTTACTGGTAATACCTTACAGATAGGCCATTTCTCACATTAATGTGTTCAAAGTCAAATGGTCAATGAAAATCGGGGTAGACGCACCTGTATTACAAACTCACAAAGCTTAATGTGGCAAAACAGATCAATATGTACATCAGCTATGTTTGTGAGCATAGGCTAGGCTGAACTCTAGTAACAGTTGTCCTTAAATCTCTGTGGCTTAATGCAATAAAGATACATTGCTTACTCATGTAAATTCTTTTTTTTTTTTGACTATTTAAATTTTTTATTTTTTATTAACATATAATGTATTATTACCCCCAGGGGTACAGGTCTGTGAATTGCCAGGTTTACACTTCACAGCACTCACCATAGCACATACCTTTCCCAATGTCCATAACTCATGTAAATTCTGATTTAAGTTGGAAGATAAGATCTTTAAGGAAACTGCCCTGCTTGAAGTGATTCTTTGATTCTGGCTGGTTTTGTTTGTTTGTTTTGAAGATTTCTTTATTTATTTGAGAGAGAGAGAATGAGCACGGGGAAGGGCAGAGAGAGATGGGGAGAGAAATTTTAGCAGACTCTTCACTGAGCTTGGAGCCTAATGTGGGGCTTCATCTAATGACCCTGAGATCGTGACCTGACATGAGACCAAGAGTCAGATGCTTAACTGACTGCACCACCCTGGGGCCCTGAATCTGGCTGTTTTGTATTTATTAGGCTGCCATATCTACATGTTACTTCTGTGGGAAAAAGAGAAATGAAGAATTGAGCACTGAGTCTTAAAAGTTTCATCTTGGGGCACCTGAGTGGCTCAGTGGGTTAAAGCCTCTGCCTTCGGCTCAGGTCATGATCCCAGGGTCCTGGGATCGAGCCCCGCATCGGGCTCTCTGCTCAGCAGGGAGCCTGCTTCCTCCTCTCTATCTCTCTGCCCGTCTCTCTGCCTACTTGTAATCTCTGTCTGTCAAATAAATAAATAAAATCTTAAAAAAAAGTTTCATCTTGATAGTGACACAAGTCATTTCCCCCATATTCCATTAGCAAAGAACCACATGGCCCTGTCTGAAGTCAGGGGGACTGAGGACTATAGAAGAGTCCGTGCCTATTCAATAGTCAGTGACTGTTTGCGCCATAGGTAATGCCAATTCCAGAAAGAGATGGAGGCCCTTGCTCACAGTTAATAGAAGAGAGTGGCAGACAACTGTTGAAAGAGAGCACAGACTGTGTTGGACAAGTGAAGATAAGCAGAAATTTGCCTCAGATCCAGGGAATTCTGGCACAGCAGGAAGACAAGAGAAAGGGCCAGGGATCCATCCACAAGATCAATACGGATAATGGCAGGAGTTCAGATAAATGGTTAATGGCTAGAGTTCAGATAAATCTCTCAGCCAAATTAAAGAACCAGTAACTTAAAAAAACAGGGACAGTGGTACTTGTAAAACAAAATTTAAGGTGCTGGGCTTTCAATGTTTCATTGAGAGGGGTGCCTGGGTGGCTCTGTGGGTTGAGCCGCTGCCTTTGGCTCAGGTCATGATCCCAGGGTCCTGGGATCCAGCCCTGCATCGGGCTCTCTGCTCAGCAGGGAGCCTGCTTTCCTCCCTCTCTCTCTGTCTGCCTCTCTGCCTACTTGTGATCTCTCTCTCTGTCAAATAAATAAATAAAATCTTAAAAAAAATTTTTTTCATTGAGATTTGATTGCTCCAAACCAAAAAGCCCATCGGAGGGTCCACCCAGGAACTGAATTTTGTAAGTTACTCAGATGATTCATACGTAGCCAGTCCATGGATCCCATTTTGAGAAACACTGGCTCAGTAAGTAAGCAAGGTTAGAATTGGCACAGAAAGTAAAGCAAAATACAAAGAAGAAAAACACCAGTTTTGTTAAATTTTGTAAAATTGGGAAATACCAGTACTGAATGGGGGCTCAAGTTGAGTGTAAACTAAAATTGCCAAGGGTCTAACGTGGTGCCATCAGATCAATTTGTGGAATAATTATTTTATTCTATAATTAATCTTAATATAATATAGGTAAATGGCAGTTTCTTTTTCTTTCTTTTCTTTTCTTTCTTTCTTTTTTTTTTTTTTCCCAAAATCTGCTCTTCTATTTCTCACTATAAAAGTATTAGGGCTCTACCTTCTTTTGAGTAGTTATGTTCCTCCTTATCGTAAGGACTCCAAATACACATGTGCCAGATGAAATAATACTAATCTTCACAGTTGAGCCATGCAGTTGAGTTCTGTTGCTATCTAAAAATTATGTGCCTCGCAGTAGGGAGAACTAGATAGCCACCTGCCAGAAGGAAGTTGGATCCTATCTTACATCACACAGAAAAAATTAACCCCAAATGGATTAATGACTAACTGTAAGACTCCAGACTATAAAACTCCTTGCAGAAAACGCAGGAGAAAAGTTTCATGACATTGGATTTGGTAATGATTTCTTAGATATGTTGCCAAAAGCACCAGCAAACATAGACTACTGGGTCTACATTAAACTTAGGAATATTGTGCATTATTAGAGACAGTCGCCAGGGTAAAAAGGCAACCTGGAGAAAGGAAGAATATACTTGCAAATCACATAATTCATAAGGGGTTGATATCCAGAATATATAAAGAGCTAGTTGTAAACTAGCTAGTTGTAGGACAAACAGAAAAAAATGAAAGAAAGTTATTTTTGAGTAAACTTTTATGTCTAATTTCTCTCTCTCTCCATTATCTCTCCACTATATCTTCTTTCTTATCTATCTATATCTATCTATGCACATATATGTGTGTATGTATGTGATGTATGTATATAAACTTTGGAAGATGACCCATGATACCCTAAGTTTCTATTTTATTTTATTTTATTTTATTTTATTTTATTTTATTTATTTGTCAGAGAGAGAGAGAGCCCGAGCACATAAGCATGCAGAGAGGCAGGCAAAGGCGGAGAGAGAAGCAGGCTCCCTGCGGAGCAAGGAGCCCGATGTTGGACTTGATGCAGGACCTTGGGATCATGACCTGAGCTGAAGGAAGCAGCTTAACCAACTGAGCCACCCAGGCATCCCCTTTTCTTTTCTTTTCTTTTTTTTTTTTAAGATTTTATTTATTTCTTTGACAGAGAGAGAGAGATCACAGGTAGGCAGAGAGGCAGGCAGAGAGAATGAGGTAAGCAGGCTCCCCACTGAGCAGAGAGCCCAGATGCAAGGCTGGATTCCATGACCCTGAGATCATGATCCCAGTGGAAGGCAGAGGCTTAACCCACTGAGCCACCCAGGTGCCCAACCCTAAATTTCTTGAAACAGAACAGATAACTACGGGTCAAGAGGCTTCGGGTCAAGAAGTGAATTTACAACCCACCTAAGCGGTGCTATGATAGAGTTCAGAATATCGCAAAAAGCACAGGATCCTGAGACTATTTTTCCTGAAAAAATACCTCTTTTAGCCCCTGTATACACAGGACATACAACTCAGGCAATTTGAGGGAGAACATGAAGATATGAATATGGACAGCGCATTTCCACTTCATGGATTCCTTGTACCCACCTCATTAGCTCTGGGCTGAGCTTCCTGGTAGAAAGCTTAGAGCTCTACCTTTTGGCACAATCCACATCACCTTTGGTCACCAATCCAACTCGGCTTTCTATTATACACGGTGAGCAACGTGTCGGTGGCACCAGAGGTGGAAGGCTACTCAGGCACCAGAGGGAGAGGAACTCCCAGTGTGCTTGAAGTTACGAAAAGCTGTTTCGGACCTGACTCGCAGCCAGGGTAGACACCTGGGCATGCTGGCGTGCTGAACTGATGACAGCTTCATCAGTCTTCCCTGAGCCAGGCAGTAAACACACAGGCAACCAGATAGACCCTAATAAACATTCTAGAAATTCCTTTCAGGCTAAAAATAAAAAGGAACACAGCCCAGAGAGAACCCATGGATGAGAGTGGAGATGGAAATCATTTCCCCAAGTAAACATGAGGGATGTGGAGGAAATGAGCAATCACCCCTCCCTCAAAGAAGTTATACATTATGTGAGTACATAAATTTATTTTAATAGAGCTGGCCCAAGTTATATGTCAGACAACCTCTTTTAGAATTACCCATAGCACATTCTCTGGCAATTTCTGGTCATTTAAAGATAGATTGAAAGTTGGAAAACAAATCACTTTACCCTAATGGAAATTTTATTGACTTTGGAATTAAACAATTCTGAGTGTGACTCTACATGGAGAAGTTTATTGGAATGACAACTAAAAACTGGGGATTATCTCCAGGATGACCGTTCCCGCCTTGCAAGTTGTTGGAAAACACATAGCTCAGGGACTTAATATACTTAATAAGGCCTATCCATTATTGCTCTCACGGAAAAAAAAAAAATTGAAAACGAATTACTGACTGATAAAGTGAGGTGACACAATTCAGCAACCAAATGTAAGATGATCAATTTTTCTGATTTTAATGTATAACTGCCTCTGGGATCATACTGAAGGAAGAATTCCCAATATTTTGCGTAATGGGAATTAACACAGTGGGTACATTACCAACAAGGGAATAAGGACCAGCCTCCAGGAGCACGTCTTGAAGAGCACCATTATTTTGGATGCTTCAGCATCCAAAACAGCGTCTGTGATTTAGAGTCAACCCAAGCCCCCAGGTGCAGGCTCAGGGATATGAGAACCCCATGCAGACTGGCCTCTGGCCTCTGAGGACCATTGGAGGACCGTTGCAAACAGGCACGCTTTGGGTGGCCGGATGCTACCTGAACACAAGACTCAATCTGCCAGCTTCGGTCTTCCCTTCCTTGGTCAAAAGGATCTCTCTGCTTTTATTCTCCTTCCCAGGGACTCAGAAACAGATCTGTTTGAGGAGACTGCATAAACCAGCCAAGGAGAACTGAGGTCACCCTGCTGAAATCACAGTGCAGGATGGCATTCTTGGTGTTTTTTTTTTTCAACCTTTTAGCCATTTTATTAAGGTCTGATTGATATGTAAAGAGGTGGACACATTTAGTGTATACAGCTCCATGAGTTTGGGGCTACTTAGACTCCCATGAAGTCATCACCACTATAAAGCCATAGGCATGTCCACCACCTCCCAAAGTTGGCTCTTGCCCCCATTGTAATTACTATTATTTTTTTTTAATTTAAAAAAAAATTTTTTTTTAAAGATTTTATTTATTTGACAGAGAGACAGTGAGAGAGGGAACACAAGCAGGGGGAATGGGAGAGGGAGAAGCAGACTTCCCGCTGAGCAGAGAGCCCAATGAGGGGCTGGATCCCATGACCCTGGGATCATACCCACTGAGGCCCCATTGTCTTCATTTTTGAAATGCAAACCACCTGAGGAGGTTAAGAACTTGCCCAGGATAAAAGAGCCAGAATTCAGCCCTGGTCTGTTCAATTTTAGGACCCAAGAATGGAAATCTTAGATGCTTATAGCCAAGAGACCCCTCTGCTTTCCTCCTGACTCACCATCAGTCCCGGGATTTCCAACACATCAGGAAGGGTCACCCCCTCTTCAGAACTTCCCCTTGAGCCTCTGCCCATTTTTAACCTCTGGGAACTAAAACGAATGGGAACAGGTGTAGATATAGAGACCTGAGGTTTCTGGAGTCCACCCACAAAAGATAGTCTTTTTCTTTATTCTCTCCATTGCATAGCAAATATTTTTCCTCCTTTTATTTCACCCTTTTGTTATATACCTGTCTGAGGGATCCATGGGCTTAATAAAATAGCCCCCAAACAACGTAAAAAAACAGAGCCGGGCTAAAATGGAGTTGTAGGAAGCAAAGTTCGGCTGGCTTTGAGGGATTCCTGGAGCTGTTTTTCTTCTTGGTACCTCTGGTACTCGCTTTTGTCTGTGAACCCTTGGACCCCTGTGGCCAGCCCGACCCATTATTTTATTTCAGTGTTTCACAAGTGGGTCCAGATTTTTTTTTCAGGGCTCTGACATCTTAATGAGTCGAATTTCCTGGCTTTCCCATAAGTTTGTCTTCCTCTTTCACGCACCTTTTACCAAAAGGCAGCATGCGCCGTCCTAGAGTATTAGGATGAGGCCCCATGTCCCTATGTGGCCCCAATATTTGGAACTTGGATTTTTCTCAGGTAGCAAGGGTTTGGGAAGAGCCAGCTGAGGGGCAAACAGAAGAGGAGAGTGGTCTGAAAGGCAGAGGTTCTGGGTTTTAACCCTTTCCCTGCAAGTATCTCCTTTGTTTCATTTAGAAAACATCTGTGGTAGGACGCCTGGGTGGCTCAGTCAGTTAAACATCTGCCTTCAGCTCAGGTCATGATCCCAGGATCCTGGGATCGAGCCCCATATTGGGCTTCCTGCTCAGTGGGAGTCTGCTTCTTTCTCTCCCTCTGCCCTCCCCTCACCCTCACGCTAGCTCTCTCCCAAGCACTCTCTCTCAGATAAATAAATAGAATCTTAAAAAAAAAAAAAAAAAGGAAACAAGATGGGATCAGGAGGGAGACAAACCATAAAAGACTCTTACTCTCAGGAAACAAACTGAGAGTTGCGGGGGGTGAGGGGTAGGGAGAGGGTGGCTGGGTTATGGACATTGGGGAGGGTATGTGTTATGGTGAGTGCTGTGAAATGCGTAAGCCTGATGATTCACAGACCTGTACCCCTGGGGCAAATAATACATATATGTTAATGAAATTTAAAAAATAAAAAAATGAAAAAACAAAAGAAAAAAATGTCTCTGGAGTGCTTGTCCCTTGCCAGTTGCCGTGCTGCTGCCTATGTGCACCGCTCGCCATGCCCTCCCTTGTCTGTAACATGAAATGGTCTGGCTGGAAAATCTCTCAGGTGTTTTCCAGCTCTTCCATTACCAGCTGCAGAACGAGTCATGAGGATGGTCAAACTTGGCATGGTGTTGCTTGTTTAGAAGTGGGTCTGTATTTAAATCTTTTTTTTTAAGATGTTATTTATTTATTAGAGAGATGGAGAGAAAGCACAAGTAGGCAGAGAGGTAGAGGGAGAGGGAGAAGCAGGCTCTCCGCTGAGCAGGGAGCCTGATGAGTTCTCGATCCCAGGACCCTGGGATTATGACCTGAGCCAAAGGCAGAAGCTCAACCAACTGAGGCCCCCAGGCATCCCTAGAAGTGGGTCTGTGTTTATTTGGTGGTGTGAGAAGCTGTGGGGGACAGGTTTGGAAAGAGTACGACAGAGATAAAGAGACGTGGAATAGAATCTCCGATTCCCACCCTACCCCTCCCTTCTCTACTTCATTTTCTGCTGACACACTGAGTCTACCCTAGGGATGGAAGTAGAGTCGTTACCGTAGTCATGTGACATTTGATAATGTAGGCAAAAAGGCTTACGAGTCTGCTTCCTTCTTTTAACTGGGATACCCCACAGCGGTATGAATAGAGGGTGAACTTAGAGTACTGAATTATCCTTTGGAATGATTTGTGATCCTCATTTTCTCTGCCATTAACTTAACTCAGGCTCTTATCAGCTCATTCCTGTATTAATACAACAGAGAAATTTAGCTGGGCTTCCTGCCTCATTTCCTTTTACTGTCCCCACTCTGACTAATCCACAGTGTGTTTCTGCTTTTACCTTTTAATGCCAAACTCACAACCCTTCACTGGCTCCTTGTTTAACTCCCATTCCTGGACCATCTTTTGCCCTTTGGGTCCCCACTGGAGGCAAGCTCTCCACTGCACACTTTCTACTTAAAGCTGGAAGGTCATCTCCAGCCCCCTCCTTTTTCTACCCAGGGTCATCCTCCCTACTTCTCAAAGCCCAGTCCGTGCCCTTGCTTCATCGTGAAGATCACTCAGACTATTTCAAAACTTACCTATTTACTCTTCTCTACAGCCCAGTTACAATAAACAGTATTAATTTGCCCATCAGTTGCAAACACATATTTTTGAGGCTGACAATATATGCCTGAACAAGCAAAGATTTTTAGCTTTTGATGTAATACAGTAAATATTAATATCCTTTACCTGGACCTCAATATTCATATTATGCATGTTTGTGTGGGGGGGGGGTGTAACTTTAAGGCTTTTTTCATGAAACAGTATTGTTAATGGTTAACTCCCTGTGATATTTTCTATTGTATTCCACATGATAAAAATGATTGCTAACCCACAAAACTGATTTCATAGCCCACTCATAGGTTAAGACAGGAGCTTGAGAGCCTTACTCTGAAGGAGGAGACAGACACCTGATGGCTTGCTGCTCAAAGTGTGCTCTCAGGACCAGTAGCACCAACATCACCTGGAGCTTGGTAGAGATGCAGAATCAGCCTCTGCCCCGGATCCACTGAGTCACAGTCCACAATTTTTAGCCTTTAGTAAAGGGTGAAAAGCACGGATGGAAACAACCACACATGAAACATGAGAGGCATCAAATGGACATATGCTTGTGGGTTGGGAGAGGAGGCAAGGCCAAAAGGCCAATTTTATTGAGGCAGACAGTGGCCTGGGTTCCTTCATATAACTTGTCATCCTTCTCTCTTAAAACAATCCCATAAGTTGGATATTGTTGTACTCATTTTCTGAGGAAAAAAAAAAAAAAAAAAAAAACCAAGGCTGAGAAAGGTTAAGAGCCTTGGCTCAGCTTGTACAATTACTAAGAGACTGAAGCAGAGATGGGAAAACCTATTTGCAAAGCATATATCCAATCAAGGCTGTGTATGCAAAATATACAAAGAACCTTAACGCTTAACAATAAGAAAACAACCCAACAGAAAAATCGGCAAGAGCTCTGAGTGGACACCTTGACAAAGAAGACCTATGGATGGTAAATAAGCATATAAAAAAAATGACCAATGTCCTATTTCACTAGGGAATTGCAAATTAAAACAACAAAAAAATGCCACGACACACCCACTAGAATGTCTAAATCTGAAAACACAGAGGACACCAAATGCTGGCAAGGATGTGGAACCACAGAAACTTTCATTCTTTGCCAGTGAGAATGAAAACTGGTGGAGTCGCACTGGAAAACACAGTTTTTTCCAAAGCGAGACATCGTCTTACTGTATATACAATCCAAGAGCCACATTTCTAGACATTTACCCAAATTAATTGAAAATTTATGTTCACAAAGATGTTTTCAGCAGCTGTATTCATAATTCGTAATTGCCAAAACAGGATGTCCTTCAGTGGGTGAACGGGTAAATAAACTAGTACTTCCAGACAATACAATAGTATTCAGCACTGAAGAGAAATGGGCTACCAAGCCATGAAACGACATGGTAGAAACTTGAAAACATATTGCTCAGTGGAAGAAGCCAATCTGAGAAGGCTATGTACTGCAGGACTTCAACTCTATGACATTTGGGACAAAGCCAAAGTATGGAGACAGTAAAAAGATCAGTGGTTTTCAGGGGTCTGGAGGCAGAGAGGGCAGGATGAATAAATGTATCACAAGGCATGTTCAGAACAGTGAAACTTCTACATGATTCTGTGATGATCAACAGATGACATTAAACATCTGTCCAAAGCCAAACAGTGGTGCAGCCCAAGCAGTGAACTCTACCATAAACTACAGACTTTGGCTAATAATTATGTATCAGGGGGCAGCTGGATGGCTCAGTTGTTAAGTGTCTGCCTTTGGCTCAGGTCATGATCCCCGGGGGAGGGGGGGTTGGGGGGGTGTCCTGGGATCCTGACCCCTGCATCAGGCTCCCTGCTCAGCGGGAAGCCTGCTTCTCCTTCTCTCACTCCCCGTGCTTCTATTCTGTCTCTCGCTGTCTCTCTCTCTTCATGTAAAACAAATAAATAAAATCTTAAAAAAAAAATTATGTATCAGTATTGCCTTACCAATTCTAGCAAATGGACTACACTATTGCAAGATGTTAAAAATTGGAGAAACTGAGTAGGGGGAAGAAAGAGATAAATGGGAAGCTTTTACATTTTCTGCACGACTTTTTTTTCTGTAAACCTAAAAAATGCTCTAAAAAATTAAGTCTAGAGAATCAGAAGCAAAGCTAGGATTGGAACCTAGGCCTGCCTGATATAAAGACTGTGCCTGAAAAGGGCACTCAGCACTTTAAGGAAATGGGAATAGGGTTTCCCCAGGTGGAATCAGATGAGGAATGTGAGACCCTCTGTCGGACTCTTAGGGTTTTGCAAACAGTGAATGAACACCCATGAAATAAAACCCAAAGAGAAAGAAGGAAACCAGCTCCACACATATCCTTCCAAAAAATAGAAGAGGGAACTCTTCCCAACACATGTTAGGAAGACAGCATCACTCTGGCTCCAAAATCAGACCAGGACACGACAACAACAAAATGCCAAAAGAAATTTTGTGATTCAAGCTAATGTGACCTTTTCTATGTTTCCCTGCAAGTGCTCAGGCACGGCTCAAAAAGACGCTCTGACTTTGTGTGTATTTCCAACAAAATAAACTCAATTACCAGCAGAGAAGCCAGGAGACACAGCAACAATGACAGAACCATCAAACCTGTTAGTCCTCGATTTATGAGAGCAATAGAATATGCGAATAACATAAACCTCTTCTACCCCCGACTAAAGGTCCACATCACTAAAACATGGGACTCTGGCCTAGCAAGCCGTAAAGGCCGCTCCCAGCAAGCTTTCTCCTGGAGAAAACACGGTGTTTGTAGAGGATAAAGACACATCTGTGGTTTCGTTCTGGGAGCCCGAGCCATCACGCTAGCACCTGTTTAATCTTGGAGTTGGTGGCAACAGTCCTAGGAACTTCACTGTAATCCCAGTGGTCTCTGAAGAAATTAGGGAGAAGTTAATGGCAATTCTTCTTCTTCTTTTTTTTTTTTTTTGCATAAATTTGAAAACTTCACTGAAACTCTGTAACACATGAAATATAAAAGTGCATGACACCATGAGATATTATTCAGTTGGAGTAAATAAGAACTTATTTAAACAATTTGTCTCTTCCTGGGTTATCTGAAAGAAATTATGGTCAGCATTTTTCCCCTAATCTATTACATTCAAAGAGAACATTACTGCTAAGTAATGACTTGATTTACGCTTAGGTGGTAGCCTCTCCATATTCGAAACTTAGAGCTGTCCCAATTTTTTTATGATACTCAGACTGTAAGCAGAAAGCTAGCCTCCCCACACCCCCCCCAAAAAAAACAAAAATGAGATATGGCTTTCCTGACCCAGGGGAAGTCATTTTAGGCCCCCAGCTGTTTCCCTTGACCTTTGTGCCCTATTTACCCAAGCACGGGTAAATACCGAACCACCACTTGCAATAAAGAAAAGAAATGCAAAAATCTCAGTAGTTAAGGATATTAAGGGAACAAAGAGAATGCAAAAACCAATTCTCTCTTCCAGGCCTGAAAATGGACTAGCCACACCAGAGACGATAGATCAGAGGCAGAAATTCACAATGCTGGTGTGAAAGCAAGGTCCTGCATTCCTTACCCGAGGTAATGAGCCCAAGCCCCCTCCGGAGCTCTCAGAGCAATCCCCTAGCCCTCCACCGCCTTCCTGACAGTCACCTCTGCTTCATTACAATGTTAAAATCTCAGCCCGAGGGGAAACAAAAACCTCATTAAAATAACATGCAGTGTACGTCTAGGCCTGTTTCCTTCAGATGCCTGTGCGACCTCCTATCTGTATCGACCTCTCCATAGGAGGACAAAACTCCCCTTTCTGAATATTCATCCTAGCCCTAAATAAAAGGAACCCATTCACGTGACCCTGATGGGGGAGTATGGCTTTTTGTAAGTCATGTAAGTAAGTAAGTAAAGTAAGTAAGTAAAAGCATGGCTTTTGTAAGTCATGCCCCAAGATCTCCTAATTTGTTGTCAGTAAAGTTTCCTTTGTGTAATAATTCCCCCCACGCAGTTTCTCCCTGATACTCACCAAGGATGGAACTCACCTTAGTTCCATTACATCTCTGGCAAACCTCCCATCATTCTGAATTAACTGGATTAATTTCTGGTGCTGCTCCCCCAAATAAGTCTTCTTTCTGGTCTTTCTGAAACTCTATTACGCACCCTGTTGACTTTTAATTCCTCTGCTTTCTTCTTTTTCTTTTTCTTTTTTTTTTTTTTTAAATGTAGCGGATTCATTGTCCCTCAAATGCTAGACAATGTATTCAGCCTTGCCCAATTGTCATCATTATTTAGTACTTTTAACATTCACCTTCATCCAAAACCTCCACAGGAGTTCCCCGTTGTCCCACACCCCTACAGCTGTAGAATCTTTCCACTTCGGGAGGTAGATTAGAGTTAACTCTTCTCTGTGTCTGGGGGGGCTGCTGTGAAGCCCTCTGAACTAGCCCCTCCCCCTGGGCCCACAGAGAAAGTCTAGGTCATCCCAGAGTGTTCAGGAGTTATCTCCTGACGTCTGGAGTTTTTTAAAGCTCTAATTTATTTTGATCCCAGAGCTCACCAGAGCAGTCCTGCCCCGGGGGAATAGACTGAGTTTGGTTTTCATCTAGAATCTCTCCTTAGCCAAGGAAGCAGGAAGTAAATTTCTGAGATTCCCTGAGACTTTCCTACCTTCCCGCCCCCTCCGGCACAATCGGAAGGACCAACAGCTAGTACAATGGGGCCCGAGCCCCAGGGTTGGTCACCTGTGCCTGTGTTGCCCCGCTGACACCTGGACCCGCAGTTGTCGCCGCACACAGCAGCAGGGAGTAAATCCTGGCAGCCCAGATTTGCCCCTACCAGCAATGGCATAATAGTGCCCTCTAGTGACAGCTGAGCTAACTGTGTCCCAGAGGCTGTGCTAGGAACCTGAGGCGGTGAGCCTCCCTCTTTCTCTTTCTGCCGAAAATGAGAAGATATAAATGATCTGATGCCTGGGGCTCATGTCAAAGACATGCGCTCTCTTAATGAGCCGGTTGTTGGTGTCATTCAGAGTTCATTAAGTCTGTTCTTCCTCTGCAAAGACCCCGTGTGTGTGTGTGTGTGTGTGTGTGTGTGTGTGTGTGTGTAACAGTTTCAGAGACAAAATTTACATGCCATAAAAATTCACTTATCTCAGGTGAGCAAGCCTGTATTTTTCAGTAGAAGTACAGAGTTTTGCAATAATCACCACAATCCTGCTTTAGAACAGTTCCACCACCCCAAAAATAAACTCTGTCCTCGTTGCCATCCCCAATCAACAGCCACCACAATTCTGCCTATTCTAGACATTTCGTACACAGGCGATCATACAAGTTACAGTCTTTAGCTGGCTTCTTTTATGCAGCATAATGATTTTGAGGTTTACAGACGTCGTAGCCTGTGTTAACACTTTGTTCCTTTTTATGGCCAAATAGCGTCCCATTGGATGGACATCCTACATTTTGTTTATCCTGTCATGCCTGGATGCTCTTTTGGAATAAAATTGACTATGAGCTGAGGGTTCTATACTGTTACTACCCAACTATTAGGTTGATTCTGTACCAAAAGTGGACTTCTAGGCCATTGCAAATATTAATTTGCCCTTATGTGGGACAATGATGAGGTATGATAGCTTCTAGACTCACTTTTGCCGGGAAGTTGTGATTCCTTTTGGCTTCTGCAGTATTCTTTAATAGTTAGCATTTCCCATGGCCCATGAGGTTCAGTCATATTGAGTTACTTTGGAAAAAACCTAAGAGTTTCTAGACCCACTATCTCATGAGTCTTTAGTCCAATCACTTCTTGGTTATCTTCTGACCATCACTCGCAGGCCAGTGTTAGCAGATGGGTATTTGAGATCTCTCCTGCAGTGTTTCTGGGCTATACTCTGTCCATCCAAGCAACCGTCTTTCTGGACAAGATGGTGTTCCTTCTGGGAACAACCACCTAATCAGTCTAAGAGTTCCACATTTTTTGACCTCCACTGGAATCTCTCCAATTCATTTTTATATTCTACTCTCCCAACAGTCCTAAACCCTGACATAACAGACCCTCAAGACATGGAATAGTTATATATCATCCCTGGAAATCCCTATGGCATTAAAAATGATCAAGGACTGAGTTCTGTCTCTGGCCATCTTCTGATAAAGCCCTATTTTTCCTACTTAAAGACAAGCCTCTCATGCGGCTTTATACGATTTTGTCTCAAAGCAGGTTCCTTGAGACAGAATGTTTTCCCTGTTTTTATCACTGTAGTTCCTCGACAATATTGACTACTTGTCCAATGACCTTGAAGTTGTCTGGCCATGGTGAAAAAGATACAAGAGAGACACACACTCAGACATAGTTTCACCAGTAACATTTATCCTAAAGGTTGTGAAGCTCATATAAGCTAACAAATGACTATAATGTATCAGAAAATAATTATCAGAACCTTAGGAACTAGATAATGTTTTTTTGTTGTTGTTGTTTTGTTGTTGTTGTTGTTGTTTTACCACTGCAACAGCTTCAGTTTGGATCTGAAGTCAAAACATCAAGCACCTGTCCTTTTATAGCATATTGAGATTCTTTAATGGCCAAAGAGTACAGTGGACTCTAAGAAACAATGTTTAAATGGTAGATGCTTCTGTGTATCTGTTTTCTATGGACCCGGTGAAAACAGGAAATCATCCTTCCTTCGGAAAGCAGGTCATAGGCAGTGCTAGGTTCGTCCTGGAAGAGCAAAGGCTCTGTTCTCATGGCACAAAGGGATAGAGGTGGCACATCTAAAGTAGGCTCAGTTGCCTTAACTTGAGAAGCAAGGAGGAAAATGTCTGTCTCTGTCATCTTTGCTGGAACTGATGAGAAGAAGGATTGATGGGTACAGTTTTAGGACGGTGAGAGACATGGATTTCAGACACCGGTTTTACTTTCGAGTCAAACAAGACTGGGATCGATGACATGGCTTGGACGCTCACTGTATCTCAATGAACAGCTTGGGCACTATAATGAAAAACTTCAGGGCAGCCCAGGTGGTGCGGATTTTTCTTATGAGAGCAATAGCTATGACTAAAAATCTAATAGCAATCAAAAGCGAGTCCCAAGGGGTGAATTCCCTTCCTTCAATGTTGCTGAACAATACCGGCAGCACTTTGGATGTTGAGAGCTGATGAATGGCTAGGGCTGAGACCGTACCGTATAACTTTGCAAAGCCATTTCTGACGTCTGAAAAACCAAGACATGGGGTAAGCAAGCCTAAAAATGGCAAAGGCTCGAAAATAGCCTATAAAAAATAATGGTAGGCTGAGCAGCTGCATTCATACTGCTTACAGAACAGCGGGCCCTGCTGTGCTCACCCCCGTTGTGTACGTTTCCACAAAAATCCTCACCCTATCTCTCCATCTCTGAAATGAACACCCGCTCCCTGCTCCCTGTCACCTCTCCCTCCAAAAAAGAAAACCCGAGGGTGGTCAGGGAGAAGGTCAGCCTGCCTGTATAAATGGCCTTGGACATGATACTTGAGACTCAGTTTGCTAATCTGCTTGAATTCAATAATAAACAATGACAAACTTGTAATAATAAAAACCATTACATACTAATGGGTTTTGAAGCAAAGGACTGCAGGCATTAACTTACTTAATTCTCATTTTTTAAAAACTATGAATTGAGGTATCATTACTAATACTATTTTATGAATAAGGAAATGGAAGTTCGCGATGGTTCAGTAATTTGCCTGAGGTTATTCGGTTAGTAAAGGACAGAATTGTTACTCGATCCCACCAGTCCTGACAGGCTAACTGTGGTTCTTCCTGGCATCCTGTAGTTTTGTTTTTTTTTTTAAGATATTATTTATTTATTTCACAGACAAAGATCACATGTAGGCTGAGAAGCAGGCAGGCGGAGAGAGAGGAGGAAGCAGGCTCCCCGCTGAGCAAAGAGCCCAATGCCGGGCTCAATCCCAGGACCCTAAGATCATGGCCTGAGCCTCAGGCAGAGGCCCAACCCACTAAGCCACCCAGGTGCCCCTGGCATCCTGTAGTTTTAAGTGAATTTTGCAGACAGAGCATATTTGATACACCGGCCTTGTAGAACATGTTCAGAAAATGTTAATGTTTGCCTTTTTGCCTCTGTCTGGTGAACCAAATCTTCCCCTTCTCACCTAAATCCGTATTGGAGTCCACGCTGCCCCGAAGACCCTTCTGAAGAAACTCAAGCCAAAGTTTGCAAAACAGACTATAATTTACACCCCCTGGGAGCTATTGCTCAGTAATTATCCTAAAGGTTAGCATTGTTTTATCTTCAAGAGATTCTCACACCAAAGAATGACACCCTTCCTTTCAACCCACACAGTATTAAGTAGGATGTCGGAAAATTTTCCCAAAGAAATGTCCTTGTTAGCAATAAAATAACCGAGCCCTAGAATCAAAAACCAGGAGAAGGAGGCTAACATCTCTGCAGTTTTATAACCACTGGGCAGTCTATGATCTATAATTTCTCCAACCGTTAATAATATATATATTCTTAAAATTGATAAAAAAATAAGATTTTTAAGAATTAAATTCTATTTCTCCATTGTCTTATATTTGAATTTCAGAGATAAGAGTCCAAAGCAAAAGTGGCCCCAACACATAACCAAATAGTATCTCAAAGATCCAGCAAAGGCCACAGTTAAAAGAAAATGATACACACGTCCCGATGGAATGTTGATGTGCTCCCTGTGTACCTCCATCGAGACAAGACAGAACTTACAGGAATGGAGAGCAACACAGAATGACAGCTCCCAGTGGGAAGGCCTCCTGCAGGTGGAGGTCCATGCACTGATCTCCCAGGTACCCAGCCAGAATGGCTTCCTTATAGTCACCTCACCCTAAGAAACTGGATTCACACCCATCACACCCACATGGGACGAACTGGTATTAGAAAGCCACTGGGGTGAGTTACGAGAACTTCACTATTGGGGTTCTGGCTTTCCACGGCTGCAGATCAGTGCCTTCCCTCCCCAGTGGGGAAATGGGCTTGAGAGACCATCTGTCCCACCGGCATTTGCTTCTAGAATTCAGTCATAAATGGATGACAAGCCAGTGTCTGCAGAAGGATTATTTAAGCAAGATGTTATTAAAGAGAGAATCGAATGGATTACGTAAACGATCCATTCTTCTAGATTTTCCAGGTTGTTAAATCATCAGAAAACAAAGTACTGGAACTCTATTGGCTCTGTGTCTCCTATCCTGGAAGATGGATTCTGCTGTCTCCCAGATTCCCATTCTCCCACTCAATTAATGCTGTGATCAAATAGCTTTCAGGTCTAGTTATGGGGGTTATTTCTTCTTTATGAGGAAATAAAATTTTGTCTCTACCTTTGAACATTGCCACAGACTTATTACAGTCATTTAGTCATAGACTGTACAATAGATTTCATTAAGTTCCTACTAGACGTTAGGTAATCTGCAAGATGCTGAAATGTAAAGTTGAATTAAGACACAGTCCGAATCCCGGGGAGTTTATGGTCTTTGAGGAAGACTCACACTTAAGACAGCTAAATTAACCAAGAGTGGAGCCATACCCAAAGGATGGAAACATTAATACAGCCAGGAGGGAAAAGAGAAAATGACTCAGGATGGCTGTACAGTGGAACCCACAAAATGAGATTCCACAGATGCAGGGTTATCTATGTTTCTCTTGGTCAGAAGTCTTCTGTGGGGGCGCCTGGGTGGCTCAGTGGGTTAAGCCTCTGCTTTTGCTCAGGTCATGATCTCAGGGTCCTGGGATCGGGCCCCATGTTGGGCTCTCTGCTCGGCAGGGAGTCTGCTTCCTACCCCCCTCTCTGCCTCTCTGCCTACTTGTGATCTCTCTTTCTGTCCAATAAATAAATAAAATCTTAAAAAAAAAAAAGTCTTCTGTTCAAAAGTAGGCTAAACAGGCAGTATGAACTACTCTGGGTGGGGGGAAGGTTTATTAGCTTATAAAACGAGACTATCCAGGGAGCTACCCAACATTCAGTATTCACTTCAGCAATGATTGAAACCAGGTGTCCGTGCACATCCCTGGTTTGTCTCTTTTACTACCCTCCCCATCCATAGGGCCTTGATTTTCAGGGGGGTTGTTTCCCTTGATGGGAAAGGGAACAACCAGCAATTTCAGGCTTGCATGTCCCTTGCAGACCTGATCCTGGAGTAATGATACTCAAGGGTGTCTTTCTCAACAAACTCCTGCAAAAGTGCAGGAAAGGACTCTGGGTCTGACTTATACAACATGCTCATGCCTGAAATCAGTGTGGGAGCCACTGTTGAGATGCTCTGAACTGGCCAGTGGGATATGGGGTCTGGTGAAGATTATTATGACATCAGAGTGAGGGAGACCCCACAGAAAGGAAATAATATTTTTTTAAAAAAATTTTATTTATTTATTTGTCAGAGAGAGAGCACAGGCAGACAGAGTGGCAGGCAGAGGCAGAGGGAGAAGCAGGCTCCCCGCCGAGCAAGGAGCCCGATGTGGGACTCGATCCCAGGACGCTGGGATCATGACCGGAGCCGAAGGCAGCCGCTTAACCAACTGAGCCACCCAGGCATCCCAGGAAATAATATTTTTTAGATGGAGAAATAACATATTTCCACTATTCTATAATGTCTGGATACGTAGTGTGTTCTAGAGCGCATAGGTGTGAATACGAGGAGATACACTTCAGAAAATAATGAATAATTGGTCAAGAAAATCAGGTCATTTTTTTTTAAAGATTTTATTTATTTATTTGACAGAGATCACAAGTAAGCAGAGAGGCAGGCAGAGAGAAGGGGGAAGCAGGCTCCTTGCTGAGCAGGGAGACTGATGCGGGGCTTGGTCCCAGGACCTTGGGATCATGACCTGAGCCGAAGGCAGAGGCTTTAACCCACTGAGTCACCCAGGCACCCCAATCAGGTCATTCTTAATGAAACTTCCAGAAGAGTAACATATCTGACAATATGATAGGTGAATAGTTCACTAAAGGGATTTGTGTGTATTTTAAACATCAGCAGGAAGCAATTACAACTTATAACTAAAATATGTCTAGGACCTTGTAAAGCACTTTCATGTACATCATTACATTGAATAAATTCCTATAAATTAGGTGCCAGTACCTACTGCCAGTGCCAGTACCTGTGAAAGACACAATAAAGCAGTTCAGAAATTAGTGGATTTGTCCAAGCTCACAGGACGGCTAAGTAGCAGAGTCAGGATGCAGGTCCTGACCTAATTCTTCACCAGGTTTAATGACAGTTTAGGTGGATCTGTCATGAAGAAGATTGGCTTTAAAATGGCAGGTGCTGGGACTCCTGGGTGGCTCAGTTGGTTGGACAATGATGTTGGTTGGTCATGATCCCATGATCCCAGAGTTCCGGGATCGAGCCCCGTCCCAGCTCCACGGGGAGTCTGCTTCTCCCTCTGACCTTCTCCTCGCTCATGCTCTCTATCACTGTCTCTCTCTCAAATAAATAAATAAAATCTTTAAAAAAATAAAAATAAAAATAAAATGGCAGGTGCTAAAAGGTGGCTTTTGTTGAGAGTAACCAAGAGTTAAGACTCCAGCACAGACACAGGGGTCTACTCAATCTGGACACCTTAGCCAGATTATGTTTAGTGGTGGAGTGTGATTTATTAGATTTCCACAATTTGGTAAAAAAAAAATATATATATATATATATTTATATATATATATGTATGGGCTTGAGAGACCATCAGCATATGTATTTGGCAAAAATATATATATATATATTTGGCAAATTTATATTGGTAAATACATATCTAAATATTATATATTTATAAATTTAAATATATTTTGTGTATTAAATTATATATGATTTATAAACATTATAAATATATTAAATTACACATTTAATATATTTATGTATATTTTAACTAATATATAAAATACATATTCATATGAAATATATTTATATATTATTTACTTAATAATATTGTTAATATGTAATTTAATTATAGTTTAATTAATGGATAACTAATTTATTAATTTAATAATTATAGACATACAGCTTATATATCAATCAATAATATGTAAACAAGTATATAATAGATAAAATTAAATATATACATAATAAATAAATATATACATGTATATATTTATTTATTCATTCCTTAAAGGCAGCCAATCTCTCTCTGACTGACTTCTAACAAGCCAGCAGTTCCTAGTACAGGCGCATCCTGGTGTTCCCAGTTTAACAAGCTCCTCGGGTCCTGGTGAAGCTCAGCCACATCTGGGGCACATCATGCCAACAATCTTTTAATTCCAATGTGTTTTTCCCCCCACTACGTGCATTGATTTTCATCCCCAGGAGCACAGGGTTGGAGTGCTTAATAAAAATGTCCAGTATCTGACACATCCTTCGTTTTGAGAGAGAGCAAAATGGCTTCTCCTTCACTAGAACTTCCAGTCCCTTGGATCAAAATGAGCAAAACTAATTCTCCTCATCAGGTATTTGTTTTAATTCCCCAATTTCAAAATGTGTTATTTGAAAAGATTTATTTCTCCTAGACACTCAGAATGTTTTGGAATTGGGGCTGATTCATTGCTGCAGCTTTAAATTTCCTTTGACTTTAAAAAGCTGTGATTATCTCAGTATCTTTCTCAAGTTTTAATTTTTCCTACCCTCTCTTTAAAGATGTCTCTTTGTTGTTTACCCTTCCTTTAATGAATCAGAGCGATTTCATTTTAAATGCTTTATGGTTACATGTGGAACCACCATTCATTTCCTTGTTCTGAGCACTTTCTCAGGTAATCATTCTCCGTGTTATTGCTTGTGTTAGGCTTCATGAATCCTAGCAGAAATGTTCGTGAGAAAGAAACTATCAGGAGTGAATCGGTGGACAAAAGTCTGTCAGAACCTTCCCTAAAATCAGATGGAGAAGGACTGGAAAGGCTGTGAATGCTGGGGGTACCCATATGGAGCCAGCCTAGAAGGGAAGGAGGCAGAATGCCCAGACAAGGAAATTTGTGAGGAAAGACAACATTGTCTGCACTTTATTTAGTTCCTTAGAATGATCCCTCCTGCTCGGATTCCTCCCAAATTCTCAGAAATAGGAATAGACTTTGGGGAGAAGAACACGGAGCCAATGTTTTGATTTTTCAGCATGTGGAACCGTTTGCCAACGAAGGGCAAGTTCAAGAACATCCATTCAATATTTCCCAAGACCTCATTATAAAAACAAATGTGAATGAAGAGTTTGAAGATCAAAATACTTTGAAAATGTTGTCACCCATCTATGAGTAAATGGAGAATCATCACATACAAGATGATTTAGTGACGTGCCTATCTCATTAATATCAAATATTAGTGGGAGTTGTGTGAATTTGGAGAACGATTGACTTCTATCCGGAGGAAAAGAAAGCCAATGTTCAGAATGGGAAGGAAAATGAAAGCTTAATTATCAGACATTTTCTTACAGTTAATTTTCCTTGCCTTTGTCTGCGTGAGCACGCTCTCTATCAGAGAAAGGATGGATGAGCATCTTATTTTAATTAGCTGTGTGGAAGTAAATGTTCTGTGAAAAGTTGAGTGTATGTCCTCACTTCACAGGACTGCAAGGGGAACACACTGTGAAAGATGTTATACAAGTTTATGGATGCCATACATTATATTTTCCGTTGCTTTTTTTCTAAAGAATGTTTAGACTGTGGTCCGTACCGTGGTGGGTTAACCACAAAGCTAATAATGATGCGAAAGTATGGAGCCAGAGGTGTCCTTATCCTTCAGATCTCAGTGATGGCAGTGTATGAACAGTGGGAAAGGAAGTTTGAATTCTAGTCTCTGGAAATTTCTTCCAGATATCACAAGGGTGAAAGTGTAAGTCGAAGATTTGTTTCGTAAAATGTCTATTCAAAGCAGATGTTTTCTTCCATCATGAGCCTTCTAATAAAGCAGCTTATACACTTATAAATGTGTCAGTCATTTTTATGCAAATCACGCAAAATAGAACTTACCGGAATTCTGGTACTTACAGGGGACAGATAGGCTGCTGAAATACAGAGCAGGATGTATGCGTGGGAATTTGGATATTTTATGAATCTTCAATATCAGTATTTTTTAAAGAACTAGTGCTGGTTGTTCATGCTAAAGGAAACACTGAATTCTTTGTCCAGAATCTACATAGGAAATATATAAAAATCACTGTCCCATAGAGAACTGGTTTTAAGATTATGTACCCAGAAGTCCAAAAAAACAAACAAAACAGTATTACAGTAGTGGATCATCAAGCAACTCATGAATAGAGTTCTAACTGTTAAGAAATGTTGTGGTATATATTCATCATCGTTATAAATTTTGTAATTTAGGGCACCTGGTTAGCTCAGTGGTTTAAGCCTCTGTCTTTGGCTCAGGTCACAATCTCAGGGTCCTGGGATCGAGCCCTTCATTGGGCTCTCTGCTCATCAGGGAGTCTGCTTCCCCCTCTCTCTGCCTGTCTCTCTGTCTACTTGTGATCTCCCTCTCTCTCTCTGTCAAATAAATAAATAAATATCTTTAAATTTTGTAATTTATTCAGTTTTGAATAGGTATTCACAGCTATAACTAATTTGTGTTCATAAATTTGAGTGTTTATTCTTATAAACAGACCCCACATTGAACAAAGTTCAGGACCCTCTATACCTGGATCTGCCTCTGTAGGCAACTTTTTCTAGAGATGAGGTCTCTAGAAAGGGAACAGATCCTCCCTCCTTGCAGAGTGGAGTTGTCCTTTCTAGAGAGCATGAAATAGTGTTTGTTCCAGGAATGTAAGAATGGTTAACTTCAGAAAAATCTGGGCATGCAATGACTCCATTCATTGATTAAAGGAGAAAAATCGTATGATCATCACAGTAGATCCAAAAAATATATTGGATAAAATTTAATACCCATAAGACATAAAACTTGTAGCAAACTAAAAAGGGAAGGGATCGTCCTTAACCTGATAAAGGTTACCTACCAAGTACAAGACTGCACTTCAGGTAAAATATTAGAATTAATCACTTTAAGGTGAGGAACAGAATGAAAAATCTCCTCCATACTGCTAACCAAAAAGACAACAAAAGGCATAAGAGGTAAAAGGATTGGAAAGGAAAAAAATTTTCCCATCTAATCCACATGCGGTTATACGACTGTCCTCCTGGACTATTAAGTACAATCTGTGAGAAACTGCCAGGAATAATGAGCAAGATTGTTATATTGAAGATACAAAAGTTAATTACAACCCTATGCACTAGAAACAGCAATTAAGAAGATGTAATAATTGTTTTTAAAGCCACCATTCGTATTCGCAACGGAACCTATCCCATAGCCAGAAATAAATCTATCAGGAAAAGTCCAAGACCTATATGGAGAAAATGAATAATATCTTTATTGAAGGACATAAAAAAGCCCTAAATAAATGGAGAGAGATACTTTTGGTCATGGATGGGAAGAGTCAATTTCATAAAGGTGTCAATTTCCTCTAAATTAATCTATAAATTTAATGAACTCCTATCATAATCCCATCACAGTTTTTTATAGACTGTGACAAGCTGGTCTGAAATTGCATATGGAAGAGGGTATATAGCAAAGAATGGTTAAATTAATTTCAAATAAGAATGAGGAAGAAGAATTTACCATACCGGATATTAAGACTTACAAAGTTACTGTAACTAAGAGAATACTTATTCAAAGATAAATAAATATATCTAAGAAACATAATAGATATAGACTCTGACCCTCAAAAATATGAAAACTTTCTGTTAGACAAAGTCAGCATTTTATAATACAGCAGGAAGATGGACTTTAGAAAAGGTAGCTGAGACAATTAGGACCCAAATAGAAAAAGACAAAATTATTTGCATGGTTTATACCAGTAGTTCTCAATCAGGGACATTTGGCAATGTTCAGATCATTCTTGGTTGCAAGAACTGGAGGGAAGGATACAACTATCATCTAGTGGGTAGAGGCCAAGGATGCTGTTGAAACATCTACAAAGCATAGGACAGCCCCCACAACACCGAATTGTCCAACCTAAAATGTCAGCAGTGCTCTAATTGAGAAACCCAGTTTGGGCTGGAACAGACTTCGCCCAGATAACCACATGGTTATTAACTCCCTTTACAGCTTCTCAAGGCTTTTCAAGTGTCACCTTCTCAGAAAGACTGCTCTGAAGCCCTCTATTTAAAATTACCACCTCAGTGCCTTCTTCTACGCCTCTCCTGATCTTTCTTACTTTGCTCTCCTTATGTACTCATCATCTCCTAGCAGCCAATAAAATTAGTTATTTATCACCTTATATTGCCTATTATCAGTCTACTAGAATGTCTTGTTTTGTTCACTGATCTATCCCAAACGCTTAGAATAATGTTTAGCACGCAGTAGGTAGTGAGAAAATATTTATTTAACAAATAGATAAACAACACCGAGTGCTAATTGAAATTCAGAGTGGCAGGATCACTCGTGACTGCTGGTGGAGAGTGTCACTTGGGTGAGGAATTTGGCTTTGTCACATATATTTGGAGATGTGTGTACCAGGGAAGTCAAGGCAAAGATAGTAAGCCAAATCTATCTCAGAACTTCCTTTCCCCAATACCTAACCAAATGAGCAAATAAAGTCAGCACCTAGAAAAAGAGTCATCAAGTTACTTTTGAGGAATAATAGAAATCCATAAGCTTCAACAACATGTAGCTAAGGAAAGAAGATTAAGAACGGAGGATTACAGCATAGCAAGGCTCCTATCCTGCTCACTTCCCAATCTGCATGCTGTAGCTTTTTTCATTTTCAAATAATAAATAGAAATGCATATATATATGTACATACATAAATATATTCACACACACATGTATATTTTTTTCTAATAAAAACTGTGGTTTTAACAAAAGCTCTTATCCAAGAACACAATTCTGGAAGAATCACATGGGTACATGTGTGTGTGTGTGTGTGTGTGTGTGCATTTATGTATTTATATCCTAATGCCCAATCCTACTGAACCAGAGTCTCCCAGTATGAAACCCAAGAATCTGCGTGTGTGGTTTCACTTTTTTTTTTTTTAAAGTTTGTCAGTTGATCAGCTAGGTTTTACAACTATTTAGTAGGTTTTCAAATGTGTCCTAAGAAACTGTGGGTATCTAAGTAACTGTAGAGGTATCTTAGGAGTCATTTCTTGGACATTCCTGGGAAAGTTTTTGTCTCTTCTCTATGGAAAGGTTTTGTGTAAACTATTGCTTGAAACAAAAAGTATAGTTTCTTTAAAAAAAATGTTTTGTAATCCACTGGTCCAGAGAAACCTCGTAAAGTTGAGTGTCCATTAAAGTGTGTGGGAGGGGCGCCTGGGTGGTTCAGTGGGTTAAGCCTCTGCCTTCGTCTCAGGTCATGATCTCAGGGTCCTGGGATTGAGCCCCACATCGGGCTCTCTGCTCAGTGGGAAGCCTGCTTCCCCGTGTCTTTCTTTTCACCTGCCTCTCTGCCTACTTGTGATCTCTGTCAAAAAAATAAATAAAATTAAAACAATAAATAAATTAATTTTAAAAAATAAATAAAGTGTGTGGTAGAGGGACACCTGGGTGGCTCAGTCGGTTGGGCGGCTGCCTTCAGCTTGGGTTGTGATCTCAGCGTCCTGGGATCGAGTCCCGCATCAGGCTCCTTGTTCAGCAGGGAGCCTGCTTCTCCCTCTGCTTCTGTCTGCCTCTCTGCCTACTTGTGCTCTCCCTCTCTCTGACAAATAAATTAAAAAAAAAAAAGTGTGTGGTAGATACTGTGATGTGCCACCCAGATCTTCAGGAATGAGAAAAATTTCCTCCCGGCGGTTGTGAGTGTTGTTAGAAGATGACCCTCAGCTGCCATCCATCCTTGAGGATTGCCTCAGGTGAAGAAAGCTGCCTGGGACGGTTGGCCTCCTTCTAGGAAAAGTGCCTATCCAATACTGATCTATGTAAATGTAGAAAAGCCTGGCCCCTCTTGCCTCAATTTGAGACAACTTGGAAGGGCTGTCCCATGCTCCAGAGCACCCCAATGGGGTCAACTGAGCCCTTCCTGAGGTCAGCATCGCAGTTGCTTCTGCCTAATCCTGCTCCCTTTTGCTCCCCACTGTTACACCTGCAGAACATGGGCAAATACGCATTCTGCTCATGGAGCTGAATCTGAGACTCTGCTTCTGAGAAACCCAAGCTGCCACACCAAGTGAACCTAGATCCTAGGATGTTTCGATGCTTGATACCGTATCACGCCCAGGTGGATGAATGGACTAAATGAATGGAAAGCAGGGAAATGCCCCACATGGCAAAATCAGACTGTTCTGGATTCCGACTGTTCTCCATTCATAACAGATCTAATTATCTGTGAACGTGAGTTAGCAAAATAGGAAACTTGCAAGGCGTGTTGGCCCGACGTTGAGATGAATACACATGGGTAGGATTAGCTCCCTCCAGATGCACTATTTAGAATCTCCATTCATAACAAGAGTTGGAGAAACTTAAGGAGGCAATAATTAAAGTCCGAGGAATTAAACTTCCGGAGGGGAAAAAAAAAAATCAAAGAATTTGTTGTGAAGACAGTAGCCCTTACCTCTGAAGCTCAGTGGGAAGACTTCAATAAACTACACCCACCTTCCAACTTGGGGACAATTTACATACTTGTCATCTATTTATGTATTTTGGGACTCCAATGACAAGTAACTTAAAATGTATGCATATTAATATGAGGGAAAATGCATCCCAACGTTTTGGGGATCATCCTCTGATGGCAAGGTTTCGTGAAGGGGACCCAACAAGCACCATTTTGAGTAGGGACATGAGGTCATTGGTAGAAAGCACTCTCTTCCTAGCTTTTCTGTTCTGTTCACATCTGAGATTGTGCACTGTCTGAATGCTTGTGTTTCGGGAGGTTTATAGTTGTTGCTACTATGTTACTCTTAAATAAACTCTTGTCCAGAGAAACATCAGTGAACGTCACAAGGAAGCCCTCAGAGGAAGGACCACTGGAAAAGGTGAAAGGATCACTGTCAATGTAGGAGAAAACCCCAGTGACGGAGACATGTGACAGAGCTGCTAGGGTTGTGTGAAATCGGGAATGACCAGAACACGGAAAGGACTTCATACACAGGAATTTCCATGGCAGAGAAGATGGAGAATGAAAGAGCCAAGAGTTTTACTCTGTGGCTGAATTGATCACTGTCTCACACTTTTGTTGGATTGTGTTGGGGAAACAGAGATTACTATGCATTTCCTTCCCCCTAAATCTGTGTATTTATCGCTGCAATAAGTAAATGTGGCAAAAAGTAAAAACGAAAACAACTTTGACCTAACATTTTTCCAACCTGCTCTAACACAGATTCTGTTTAATATTTTTATTTCTCATGAGAATATATATTTAGGTTTGAGTGTTTTCTTAACTTTTTTTTTAACTTTTCATAAACCCAGCTAATGCACAAATAAAAAGACAAGCATAATATTGTAAGGAACGCTAGCCAGTTTTCTGGGATTCAACATATGTTAGTTACTTACATTATTTCCCCTAACTTTCTCCAATGCCTGCAGCTTGGCTCCATACCACCAGATAAAGGATATTGCTTTGCGTTTTCAAATATAATCAGAATGCTTAAGATTTACACCAAACATGAACTCTGGGAGATAAGATGAAAATATTCTTCTCTTTTCAATGACTCTTTCTTCTAATGGGCTATTTATTAAAATAGAGTATGAATTATTTAACTGCCTACCATAAAAAATGTAAAACTTTTGTGAATTGGTAGCAAATTGAGAATTACAATTAAAACTGTAAAACAAAATACCCACCTCTTGCAGATGGGTAATGGAGAATAAGACACATTGTCTAAGAATTTAATTAGACCAGAGTAATTTTAAGGCTTAAATTCACAAAAGGAGCCCGAAACCAAGCCTGTGTGAAAGGACTAGAAAGAGCTAACTTGTTCTGTATAAAAACACAGAAAGCATTTGTTTTTACATCTGAAAGAAAAGAAACAGAGGATAAAGGATGTGGAGAGCAAGAAAGAGAGGGAGAGGTGGGCCACACAAGATGGCAAGAAGCAGGATCTGGATTTTGTAGCAACAGCTAAGACACTTGAAAATGCACAGGGTCCAATAATCAGAGAAGAACGTTGCCATGGTTGTAAACCTCTGCTTAGTCCCAGATTTCTAGTAGAGTTGGCTGGACCCACAAATCCTTCAATGAGTGGTGTGTGAGCCATGTGTATGTGTGAGTGTGTGTAATAAAGAAAAGGACTGGATTCTATTTATGGATTTGTGTGAGGAAAGGCACATGCATTAGAAGGTCAACAGAAGCAGGAACTCAGATCAAAGGTGAACTGGAGAAAGGAATTCCCCTGGGACTTTGCAGCCTTCATGGGGGGCACAGAGCTTTGTAATTTCCACAAATCATAGGAAGTAGGGTGGCAGGGGGCTAGATAGTCTTACTTAGATGTTACAGATTCACCCTGGCTGACATCTGGGATCCAAATTTGAGCATGTGCTGGTGCATCTTATAATCCAAATTTCAACAATCCAGTTCTCGCTAACCATAACTCTGGCATTCTCTGAGGACTCGGGTTAACTTCTTCATGAGTCTTTTCTTCAGGTCAGAAATCTGAGTTATGCTGATTCAAGCTTCAATTCAAAGAAATAAGAACAATCCTCTCTCTACTCCAGGCTTCTCTGTTGCATCTAGAGGCAGATGCTAATTCTTCTAGCTAGATCTTAATTAATTGAAGCTTTCCTCCCCTGAACCTGCCACCAGTCCTGTCATACAAGTAAGAGATTTGTGTTCCCATTCTTTGTAAACCTCTCTTTCATGACAAGCCCAGATGCTAAAAAAAAAAAAAAAAAAGCACACATTGTCACCAATACAGTATGATTCCCCCAGGATGCCCTTTAACCAAGAAAGAACCATGTTGGAGACTTTCTCCATGTCTTGTATCCCTCCACCCCTCCAGGCTCTTCCTCCTCTTGGAGTATTTATCGCTTATTGAATACGTAAGTGTTCTTTGCAAATCCTCTTCAACTTTTAGAGATTTTTATCATCTTGTTTTCTACTGATAGGAACTCTTTTCCCCTCTCATAGAAAAGCAGTTTCCTTTACAAAACACTTTTTAGAAATGGGTTTACTGTTGTTTTGGGGCTCAGATAGTGTCATTATTGTTTCTTCCAGGCCTGATGTATGAAATATATGTTCATTTCAAGACTTAATTGAATACAGATGTAAATAATGAAGACAGTGAAAAAAATCACACAAAAATAGCATGGCTGCATTACTTGTTATCTGAACTGGGAAACTTGTAGAATGAAACTGGTGTTAATAACTACTTTGGGACCATGCCAGGTAAGTCAAGACCCATAGTCACCATAATAACCCCTCAGCAATTATTCTGTGACTATACATACTATATTCACAGTAAGTAGAATTTCTACTTATTTAGAAAATTTGGACCATACTATGCAGCTTTGTAGGTTCTCCTTTTTCTTAAACATAAAATGGATATATTTATTTCTATGTCAATAAGCACAGAGCTACATAATCATTTTAATGGCCACAGTGACTGACACTTAGTAAATGCTATAATAATGTTATTTATTCTTATTATTCAAATGACACTGTTATTATAATCTCCTTTTGATAAATAAATCAGAATTTATTTTTAAAAATACTTAATACTATTTGCTATTAAAAGTATGCCATGTGGGGTCCCTGGGTGGCTCAGTCAGTTAAGTATCTGACTCGATTTTGCCTCAGGTCATGACATCAGGTTCAGGAGATCAAGCCTCATGTCAGGTTCCACATTTAGCAGGGAGTCTGCTTGGGACTTTTGTCTCTCCCTCTGCCTCTGCTCATCTCCAGTGCTCTCTCTCTCTCCCCTCCTCCAAATAAATAAATAAATAAATGAATAAAAAAATAATGCCATGATCAGTATTTTTACACCTGTTGAGTTTATGCTCGGTTTCTTTCTCTCTCTCTTTCTTTGTTTCTTTCTCTCTCTCTCTTTCAAGATTTTATTTATTTATTTGTCAGAGAGAGAGAATGCACAAGCAGGGGGAGCAGCAGGCAGAGGGGGTAGCAGGCTCCCCACTGAGTAGGGAGCCCATTCAGGACTTGTTCCCAGGACCCTAGGTTCATGATCTGAGCCGAAGGTAGACACTTAACGGACTGAGCCACCCAGGTGTCCCTATGCCCTTTCTTAATTAAGACAAAATTATAGAAGAGGAATTCTGGAATTGAAAATATTTAATTTTACACTTGGTAACACATTCACATGTGTATTAATATATGGGCCCATTAGAAATGTATGAGAGTACCAATTTGTATATAATCTTTTTTTAAAAAAAGATTTTATTTATTTATTTGACAGACGGAGATCACAAGTAGGCAGAGAGGCAGGCAGAGAGAGAAGGGGAAGCAGGCTCCCCGCTGAGCAGAGAGCCCGATGCGGGGCTCGATCCCAGGACCCTGTGATCATGACCTGAGCCGAAGGCAGAGGCTTTAACCCACTGAGCCACCCAGGCGCCTCAATTTGTATATAATCTTGATAGCAATGAATTGTATGAATCTTTTTGCTCTTTGCCAATTTAATAAATAGAAATCGTTTTAGTCCGCTTTCTCCAGGGAAACAGAACCGGTAGGATATATATAGAGAGAGGAAGAAGTTTATTATGAGTGAGTGGTTCATGTGATTATGGAGACCAAGAAGTCCTATAATGGGTCAACTGTAAATTGGAGGCCCAGGAAAGTCAGTGCAGTAATCCCAACCGAGGTCTGAGAGCCTGAGAGCCAGGAACACCAATGTCCAGGGGCAGAATCAGCTTCAATCAGTTCAAAATATTTTCTAATTTTTCTCGTGTGTGTGTCTGTGTTTGCGCGTACATTGTCCTTTGAGCTATTTAGAAATGACTTGTTCAAAATTTCAGATGTTTGGGATTTTTTTGCAGACCCTGTTATTGATTTTTATTTTAACTTGAGTTATTTAAACCTTCTATATTCTTAATATTCTGCCTATTTGTTTTATTAATTACCAAAAGAGAGAGGGATGTTGCAATCTCCAACAGCACCTGTTAACTTTAAATTTCTCCTTTTGCTTCTACTAGTTTTTAGTTTATGCACTTCAAAATTTTATATGCATTTAGGATTGTTATGTCCTCTTAATTAATTGGTCACTTCCCCGTCATGAAATGATGCTCTTTATTTCACATAATATCCCCTGATCTAAAATCTACTTTGTCTGATATTAATATAGTCATTCTAGCTTTTATTTGTTAGTATTAGCACAGAATGCTTTTTCTGCATCTGTTTACTTTTAAACTGTGTCATTTATTGAAAACAATGATCCTATAGACAGCAAATAGTTTGATCTTGACCTTTTTTTTTAAAAAAAGATTTTATTTATTTATTTATCAGAGAGAGAGAGAGAGAGAGCACGAGAGAGCGAGCACAGGCAGACAGAATGGCAGGCAGAGGCAGAGGGAGAAGCAGGTTCCCTGCTGAGCAAGGAGCCCGATGTGGGACTCGATCCCACGATGCTGGGATCATGACCTGAGCCGAAGGCAGCCGCTTAACCAACTGAGCCACCCAGGCGTCCCTGATCTTGACCTTTTTTTACCCAGTTTTACAATCTCTGCCATTAATTGGACTGTAAAGGCCATTTACATTTGATTGGATTTAAATATGCCTCTTGCTATTTGTTTTCCATTTGTCTCATCTGTTGTTTAGACTTTTCATTTTTATAATGGTTTTCAGTTGATTCTTCTTTTTTATCTCCACACATGGACAATAATATAATCTCAGTACAATGATAATCTCTCTTTCTCCTTACTGAGAACTTGAATTTTATTTTCCAATACTATTACAACATCTGTTATTTTAATATACATCAAGTACTACTATTACTGATAGATATTTGTGTTTTAATTTCAAGAATGAAAATGGCTAACACATATATAATAGTTAACAAATATGGCAGGCATTGATCTACGTGCTTTACATGGATTACTCAGTTAATCCCTGTAACAACTTGTAGATAGTTAATTTTATTATTCCTGGGAGAGGAAACTGATATAAAATGATGAAGAAGCTCGTCCAAGATCACACATCTAGCAAGTGGCAGAACTGGATTTAGTTCAGAACAGCCTAGTTCCAAGGCCCATGCTTCTAACTAGCAATACTACCACTGTGTGAAGAAAACATCTAGGAATGTCTGGGTGGCATAGTCGGTTTAATGACTGCCTTTGGCTGAGGTCATGATTCCAGGCTCCTGGGATCTAGTCCCACATGCTCCTTGCTCAACGGGGAGCGTGCTTCTCCCCCTGCCTGCTGTTCCCCTTGCTTTGTGCTCTCTCTCTCTGACAAATAAATAAATAAAATCTTTTTTTTAAAAAAAGAAAGAAAACATCTAGTGATCCTTCAGTAAGGATGGTATTGACTGAATATAGATTTTTAAAATTTTTATTAATTTTTTGGCCATATGTAGATCTTTTCCTTTAAGTTAAAAAAGTATCTTTCCATTATTCTGTGACATATATCATAAGCAGAGAATAAATAGAGTTATTTCCCCCCAATATTGGCATGTGCTAAAGTAAATACAGACTTACCCCTTTTGCCTATTAATATGTTAAAAACACATTAAATGCGCTCTCTCTCTCTCTCTCTCTTTCTCTCTCTCTTTCCCTTTGATGGATGAATGTACTTTCCTAAGTTTCAGAACAAAAACCGGTCAACTCTTTAATTATAATTTCCTGTGTCATTATAAAACAAATGAAAACAAATCTCATCTTAGATGATATAGGGCCAAGTTTCAAGAAACAGACAGTTTCTTTGCTGCTCTCTTCATTATTTATCACCCCCCTTGAAAGAGGTAGATCTTATGTGGCCTTAGCTGATCTATTGGTATGCACTGTCCCTAGCATCTGCCCCGTTTTTCTTTCTTTCTCTCATATGAGCCATGTAAACGTCTTCTGTGCATTAAAGCCATCCTTCCTAAGAGTGTTTCCCAGTGCTTTATTTTTAATTTAGCCTGCCTGCATTTTTTTTGAAATGGTTTTGTGTTTTAAATTCCAGTAGAGTGAACATACAGTGTTATGGTAGCTTTAGGTGTTCAATACAGTGATTCAATAATTCTCTACATGACTTGGTGCTCTTCATGATATAAGTACTCTTAAACCCCTTCACCTATTTCCCCCACATCCCTCTACCTTAGTTTGTTCTCTAGACTTAGGAGTCTGTTTTTGATTTGTCTCTTTTTCTCTATTATTTGTTTTGTTCTTAAATTCCACATGAGTGAAATCACAGGGTATTTATCTGTCTCTGATTGGCTTATTTCACTTAGCATTATACCCTCTAGATCTATCCATGTTGTTGCAAATTATTTAGCCTGCATTTTTGAGACTTTTTTTCACTTATTCCTAAGATATGTCCACCTTCTCTCCTATCTTTCCTTGATATGTTCACCTTCTCCAATAAAGCTAGCTACTTTACCTTGTAGCTAGATGCCCCCTGAAACACCAGACTAGGGAGAAAAGCTGAGGTGCTTTTTGAAAACTCAGAACCTAGTGTTCCAACCAAAAACTCTGATTCTTGGTAGACTGAGTAGCCTTTCCCCTCTAGTATACATGACTCAAGTATGTGTGATTTTTCTGGGGGAAGGGGGCTTAAAATATAACCCAGTTTCCTGAACTCAATCAATAAGGAAGGATCTACAGATCTCTATAGATATGGATGTTATTAGGAGAGTTGAATGCCTTTAGCTGATTAGAAGTTAGATCAGAGGAACTTCTATGGAAGCTAGAGAAATCTTAGAAAATCTGGGTAGTTGTTTCTCAAAAAGTAGTTCTTAAATTTCTGCCCAGAACCTAGAGTTTAATAATGTACATGCAAGGGTGCCTGGGTGGCTCGGTAGGTTGGAGCCTCTGTCTTTGCCTCGGGTCGTGGTCCTGGGGTCCTGGGATTGAGCTCCCATCGGGCTCTCTGCTCCGCGGGGAGCCTGCTTCCTCCTCTCTCTGCCTGCCTCTCTGCCTACTTGTGATCTCTGTCTGTCAAATAAATAAATAAAATCTTTAAAAAAATAATGTACATGCATTATGATATAGTATTTGGTAGTCAGGGTTCCTATAAATCAGTATTTCAAGAGAAGAATAATCATTCAAAATACAATGGCAAAACAAAATTTGAGGAAAATTATTTTTAGCACCCCCTAATTTCTCACTTAAGATATAAGTAATATTGGTATAAATAGTTCAATAAGAAACAGGGTTGTTGTTGTTTTTTTCCTCCAGCCACTTTCTAGTTTTACCAAAAGTACAACTGAAATGAAATTCTGCCTAAGTGTCTATTAAAAAAATAATGGGAAGATAGAAAGATCATTTTAAAAGATGCAGGTGGAAATTCAGAGTCAGCTGTTTTAAAATTTATGAACAGAAGCAGTAATTTAACTTGTGATGGGGACAATTTTATTCCCATTCCCACGAATGCTAATGTTCACTTTCAGTTATTAAAATTAATCTGATTCAATTATATTCTGTGGGCTGTGTTCAGCTGTACTGATTGATAATAGCAACAAACATTAAGTATGGTTTTGTGATCTGTGACACTATATGGCTATTAACACCAAATACGAAAGGGTTGAAAGAATGTCCTTTTGACCCAAAAATGCAAGGACCATTAGGAATTAATGGTAATGATATTCTAAAGATAATGTCATTCATTCATTTGACAAATATTTATTGAGTCTGCCCATAGAACCATGCTGAGGGAAGGGAAACCAACATTGACTGAGTACTTCAATATATGCCAAGAATTGTGTAGGCTTTTGCTAAATTTTTCTTATTTAATCTTCATAGCAAACACATGACAACAGTTATTATTAGTACAGTTTACAGATGAAAAAGTATAAATTTATCAAGGTTAAATAACTTTCTCAAAGTCAAACAAAGGATAAGCAGTGACACTATAATTCATATCCATACCTTCTGTAATCCAAAATCTAATTCTTTTTATTATACTATGTTCCTCATTTCTGGGTGGATTCTAAGAAGTATAAGACATCCTATTGTCAAGAGCTTACAGCCTAATTGAAAACACAAGATATGAAAATCGTCATTCATTCTACAAATATTTTTAAGCCTTTATAATGAGCAATGTTTCATAATGCTGGAGAAAAATACAAGGCAATAATAATTGTAATTTATGTTCCCTTGCATTGAGAAATTCAGAAATTTGTTTCTTTTATTCTTTTGTGGACAAAAAATTATGTTTTTAAAATCTACTTCAATAAAATGCTTTCTTCTTCAAAACTGTCAGTAATAAACTAAAGCATGAAATTTTCCAAGGAGTGATCACTTTCTGGTGCACGCAAACTTAATCAGGCCTTTGGATTTAACTTAAAACACAGGAGTTTCTCACAGGCATGCAAGGGGAAGCCTAATCCATGCATTTTCTGGTTCTATATTATGCCTGTTTATACATACATATTATTTCTTTTATCTCTTATCTCTTATATCTATTATCTCTTAGGTTAGAATAGCTCTTTTACTTTTTGCTTTTCAATTTCTTTTTCATATGTCACTTGGAAATCAATAATATATTTATTGTAGTATTTACCATGTCTAAAAATAAAAGCCCCTATTTGTATCCCCTAACTTGTTCCAACCCTAAGCTTTCCAACTCCATGAAGTTACCACCATCATCCAGTTGCTCAAGCCAAAAACCTAGAGGTCATCACTGATTCCTTCCTTTCCCACCCCATAATTCCATCACCCATAGAATCCATTGGTTCGTCTTTCAGAGCTTCATGTCCACAATATGCACCACAAATAAATGCTTCTCTCCAATTTCGCTTCCTCCACCATAATCTACCCCACTACAACCTGACGTCTGGTCTGCATTAAAAACCACCAGGGGCGTCTGGGTGGCTCAGTGGGTTAAAGCCGTTGCCTTCGGCTCAGGTCATGATCCCAGGGTCCTGGGATTGAGCCCTGCTTTGGGCTCTCTGCTCAGCAGGGAGTCTGCTTCCCTTCCTCTCTCTCCGCCTGCCACTCTGCCTCCTTGTGATCTCTCTCTGTCAAATAAATAAACAAAATCCTAAAAAAAAAAAATAACCACCTCATTGATCGCTCTGCTTCTGGTCCTGCACCACTCCATATCATCTCTACACCATAGCCAAACCCAACCTTTTCTGTCCTTTAAATATAATTCAGATACTGTCTCTTCTCTATTTTAACCCTTAATACCATTTGATGCATCTGTTCATTGATTGCTTTAACAATAACATCATCTCAAAATCTTTTTTTCGCTTGTTTTTATATTTCCAATCCTAAGATCGTCTCCTTTTATTATGTTAGGATCAACAGCATGATATTTCTAGCTAAGGTACAAACACCTCATGAGATCAGGCACAGTTGCTCATATCTTATATTTCAACTCCGCTGGGAGCTAGTGTTACAGCAATAACAGGGAAGTTTCTCCTTTGATTATTTTGAGACAGATTCAGGCTGCAACTCTATGTTCTTTGGCAGGTTTTTATTTGTTTGTTTTGTTTGAGCTTGAATACAAACATTTTCTTAGCTCACCTTGGTTCTAGAGACAGAAATATCCATCCATCCTGGGAGAGAAGAGGGGGATACATATATTTTAAGGCAGGACATACTCCTTAAAAAGATTTTTTTTAAAGTCTACTTAAACACATGGATTCCTTTTGAAATGAGAGTAGCCTGACACCAGAGATGAAAAGTTAAATCATCATTATGTTCATGTGGATCTCCCTCTGAAGGTTCCCAGTGCTCTTTCCTTGACAGCTTTTGCTCAGAGGTCTAGTGCTATGTGACCAGAGTCACATCTGATAATCCTTGGGAGGAATGGTAGTCCATTAGAATGCTGAAGAACAAATTCATTCAAGAAGGCTGAATGATCAAAAATGATTGGGTCAGAATATGATTTTGGTACTCGACACAAGGAAACATTAATCCAGAAAGAAAATGAAGACCCATTATCTTCTTTTTACACCTTTAGAGAGGTAGACACTGACTTGGTATCAGGTTTTCTACCCACAATCCACCAGGATTGCAAACTTCTCATTAGTGAAAAACAAAGGATGTATCAATTTTAATGTACCCTGACTAAAGATTTTCATGTTGCATTTTCAACGCTACATGAATTTTTATTAGTGAATGGCTTGATGACTATTTTGAATCCTCAGGGAGCATTCTTACATAAGTCATAACAATACCAAAAATTATGAAAGGTGTAGAATTTTAAATACAATCATCAGAGTAGAAGTAAACAAGTAAGTAAAGGGATAATTTATTGTCATATTTGTCTGTGTAGTTGCTTATTTACTTTGGATATTTTGACTATATGCACAGAAGGTAAAGATAAAAGTGAGATCAGAAACCAAAACAAGAGTTGAGTAATTACAGTATTTGAGCAATATACTGATGTCTGAGCTTCCAAAACAAAACAGAGAAGAGGGCTTTACACAAGCTCTTACGAGGGTTTTATTATCTTTTTTTTAAAGCTTACAAGATTTTTTAAAATGAAAAAGTTACTGCTGCAAAAGGCTAAAAATGTCTAATATCCCATGGATATCTTTTCCTTTCACAAGTATCACCAAGATGCCACAGTGAAGAATGCGAACTGTGGAACACACTTCTGGAGTTCAAAGGATCAAGTCTCCCTTTGAGACTCACTTTGCACACCTGCAAAATGATGGCAACACCATCTATTTCATAGAATTTTTATAAATATTAAAAGAAAATTAAGTGAATGTAAATATTTGATGTAATATAAAACCAAAGAACTTAAAATAGTTCTTAGCACACAATAAGCACCAAATATGCTGTTATTATCATCATTTTTTATTGTTCTGGTGGAAATCACCAGTTTCTTTCCACAACCTTCTCTTGTCTAGTCCAGCTCCCAGTAAGTCCTGTCCTTATTTTTAACTATTTCCAGGGTTAGTGCATCTGGTTGTTAATTTCACAGAGCTAAATAACATTCAAACACTGGATTCATCAACCTACCAACCCTCCCCCACCTTCTATTCCTGGGTCATGTTCTCTGTCCTCCACTGAGCAATTCAGTAACTTCAAGGACTACATCTCTCAACATTCATTACTCATTCATTCAAAGCAGGCATTATTGTTTGCCTCATACTTTAGGAGAGTAAGTCATATTAAGGAAAGTGTCATTAACCATAGATCTATATAAGCTGGAAAAAAACATACGCTATCCAGCGAAATTTTATATTAACTTCACATGAATTGTAATAGCATAGTACCAAATCACTTTGCTCAAGAATTTCTCCAACACCTAAGCTATCAGTATTAAAAATGCTTTGCATTCTGCTGTTGTGACCTGATAGAATTTTGCGAGATACCCGAGATATAGGTGAGCTTGCTACAATATTAGTCAGTTTAACCATCCTTTTGACAGAAAACAAACCACATGCAGTTTAAGATTATAGTGTAGATATTATGTGTTATTGACGGAAGGTAGAGCATATGCTTGAATTGCTAAGCTTTCACCTGGAAGTCATAACATTCTGCATTAATGAGGGAAAGAATCAGAAGTGGACTGGTGTTTGCAACTTGCTCTGAGATGGATGGAAAGTACGATGGATCAATGAATGGGCAGGTGGAAGAATGGGTAATGTGACAACGCCAACAAAAATTTGTTAACAATTATGGCATCCAGGCAGTAGGTATCTGTGAGTCCCCTATATAATTCTTTCAACTTTTCTGCATGTTTCAAAATTTTTATCATGAGATGTTGGGAAAAAACTAGAAAGCATGATTTTCTTCCACCAACATTGAGAATGCATGGAGGTGGCTTGTATGAGTGCAGAGCTACATGATTTTTTTTTCCAGACAAAATAGAACATTAACCTTTATAAAATGTGGGTGTATACTCTCAAGCCCTAAAAGTCCTCATCATAAAGTAGGAATGAAAAGTATCTGTCCTAGGGCACCTGGGAGGCTCAGTTGATTAAATGGCTGACTCTTGGTTCAGCTCAGGTCATGATCTCAGGGTCTTGGGATTGAGCCCCATGATAGGCTCTGTGCTCAGTGGGGAGACTGCCTGAGATTCTCTCTCCCTCTGCCTTGACCCTCTATCTCAAATAAATAAATAAAAATTAAAAAAATTAGTTGTTCTGCAGATATTTACGGTAAATATTACCATTAGCAAATTTGGAAGTTAAAAAAAATCTCCATGTGGTTACTATAGGCCACATAATTTTCAATAACATTGCCTTCCAGTAATCCACTGGAATGATGACCTTGCCTCAAAATGTAGACCCACAAAATCTGCAAGAATTGACCTGGAAGATAGGTTCTCTTAAATCTTTTCTCTTAAAATATTCGTGTCAGGAAAGGTCAATAACTTGAGACTTAGCTTAGTATTAAAGTATGAATACCTCTTAATCCGGCTTGAGAGAAGAGCATTATAAGAGGCTTATTTAACAAGTGGAAAAGTAGCCAAGGATGGCTAGAGTAAACATGAGGTGGGAAATGGAGAATTCGGATCTCAGAAGATGGGAGAGTCCCCATTCAAAGCCATGATCCGTAATGTAGATTTTGTTCCATATGTAATAAGAAACTGTCAAAAGTTTTTCAGCAAAAGAAGTTGACTAGATTTGTGGTTTAGAAGAGTGACTACTTCTGGCATAACGTGCTGGAGATAAAATGAAACTAAAGCCAGAAGAACAAACCAGTTAGAAATTTTCTTTTCACCTTTTCTTGCTTTAACCTTCTCACTATCTCACTCCTCAAATTCTTGGCTTCTTTACTTCTGTGTTTTTGGGACAGGTGTGTATGTGTGTATGTATGTGTGTGTATGTGTGTACATATGTGTATACACATATATATGTATGCATGTGTGTGCGTGTGCATACCAGGTAGATTAACTTTCAAACATTGATATGTAACAAAATCCCCTAAGGAGCATGTGAAAAATACAGGTGCCAGGGCCCTGCCCCATACCTGGGAACTACTGAAACACCTCATTAGCCAGACATTCTGAATGTTACTAACAAGCATAGTACACGAAATGATGTACCTATAAATGAACTTTCAGCAAGCAATCCACTGATCATTTCATAAGGGCAACATCTGTCCTGCCTTTGGCTTGATGTTTCATTGAATTTTTATGAAAAGTACAATCCCATGTCTGATTTGAGTTATCTCAGAAAATTAGTGCTTTAAAGAGATTTGCCTGAGGGGCTCCCATGTAAGAATTAACAATGACTTCATTATCACAGTGAGCTGCCATTGAAAGTCTTATCAGATGAGAGAAAACCAAGCCAGTTACCATTTCTTGAGAGTCTGTGTTTTGAGCATCCTGCACCTGAATTACTGTCCTTTTAGCATTAGGAAACTAGGAACATCAAAGTCCCTTAAGGACTGGGTGTCTGGGTTGATATAGATGGTAGTCTTGGTATTGAATGCTGTTCATTAATGCTATCCTTGTTAAGAAGGATGGATATACATGCCTTCAAGATTGGTATTCTCTTATTCACTCATTTACTAACTCAGTCAACACCCATGGAACTTACACACATAGTATATGTAGTAAGAGGATTTAATGAGAATTAAAATTAGCAGGGCACAAAAACATGGAAGATTGGGGCTTGATTTGGAAGAATCACCCTTTTGAAGTAAGTTGACTTACCACAACTTAATAAAAGTATCTCCTTCCACCAATCCCAGCCCCAAGAAGTGGGAAGACATTTTACAGGATTTTTTTAAAAGAATAGTTGACACACAATGTTACATTAGTGTCAGGTGTACAATATAGTGATACCCTAAGTTTATACATTATGCTATGGTTATTACAATTGTAACTATCATTTGTCCTGATACATCACTATTACACTATTTGTTATGCTATATCTTTTATCCCCATGATTTATTCACTCCATAATTGGAAACATGTATCTCCTACTCCTCTTCACCTGTTTTGCCCAACCCCCCACTTCCCTCCACTCTGGTAACCATCAGTTTGTTATCTGTATTTATAGGTCTGATTTTATTGTTTGTTTGTTTATTCATTTGGTTTTTTATATTCCATTTGTGAGTGAAATCATATGGTATTTTTTTTTCAGTCTGACTTATTTCACTTAGCATAACACCATCCAGATTCCATCCATATTGTCTCAAACAGCATGATCTCATCATTTTTATGGCTGTGTTATATATATTATGTCTCATGTCTTCTTTACCCATTTGTCTACTTTTTAAAATTTGTTTACTTATTTGACACACACCACAGAGAGAGAGAGTGAGCACATAAACGAGGGGAGCGGGAGGCAGATGGAAAGGGAGAGGTAGACTCCCTGAAGACCAGGGCTCAATCCCAGGAAGTCTGGAATCATGACCTGAGCAGAAGGCAGTGGCTCAACATAGCCAGGCACCCCCCACTAGTCTATTGATGGCCACTTGAAGTTCTTCCATTCTTGTCTATTGTAAATAATGCTGCAATAAACATGAAGTTGTATATATAATTTCAAAGAAGTATTTTCATTTTTCTCTGAGTAATTCCCCCATAGTAGAATTATTGGATTATATATTTCTATTTTCAATCTTTTAAGGAATCTCCATGCTGTTTTTCACAATGGCTACCCCCATTCACATTCCCACCAAGAGCATACAAAGGGTCCTTTTCTCCTCACACTCGTCAACACTTTTACCTCCTGTCTTTTAGATGTTAGCCATTCTAACAGGTATAAAGTGATATCAATGGAACAGAATGGAAAGCCTAGACATAAACCCACAGTTAGACCGTTACATGTCCTTGACAAAGGAAGCTAGAATTTACCATGGGGAAAAGACAGTCTCTTCAATAAATGGTTCTAACAAAACCGGACAGCTACATGCAAAAGAATGAAACTGGACCATCTTTTAACATCATACACAAAAATAAGCTCAAAATGTATTAAAGACTTAAATGAGAGACCTGAAACCATAAAAACCCTAGAAGAGAACACAGGTACTAATTTCTCTGACATCGGCCATAGCAATATTTTTCTAGATATGTCTCCTGAGGCAAGAGAAACAAAAGCAAAAATAAACTGTTGGGACTACATCCAAACAAAAAGCTTCTGCACAATGAAGGAAAGCACTAACAAAACAAAAAGGCCATATACTGATAAATAAAAGCTATTTGCAAATGATGTATCTAATAAGGGGTTAACATCCACAATATATAAAGAACTTACACAGCTCTTTGAAGAACCTCCATACTGTTTTCCAGAGTGGCTGCCCAGCTTGCATTCCCACCAACAGTGTAGGAGGGTTCCCCTTTCTCTGCATCCTCGCCAACATCTGTCATTTCCTGACTTGTTAATTTTAGCCATTCTGACAGGTGTGAGGTGGTATCTCATTGTAGTTTTGATTTGCATTTCCCTGATGATGAGTGATGTGGAGCATCTTTTCATGTGTCTGTTAGCCATCTGGAAAAATGTGTATTCATGTCTTCTCCCCGTTTCTTAACTGGATTATTTGTTTTCTGGATTTTGAGTTTGATAAATTCTTTATAGATTTTAGATACTAACCCTTTATCTGATATGTCCTTTACAAATGTCTTCTCCCATTCTGTTGGTTGTCTTTTAGTTTTGTTGATTATTTCCTTCACTTGTACCAAGGCTTTTTATCTCAATCAAGTCCCAATAGTTCATTTTTGCTTTTGTTTCCTTTGCCTCTGGTAATGTGTCTAGTAAGAAGTCGCTATGGCCCATGTTGAAGAGGTTGCTGCCAGTGTTCTTCTAAACTATTTTGATAGTTTTCTGTCTCACATTTAGGTCTTAAATCCATTTTGAATTAACTTTTGTGTATGGTGTAAGAAAGTGGTCCAGTTTCATTCTCCTGAATGTTGCTCTTCAGTTCTCCCAACTCCATTTGTTAAAGAGACTGCATTTTTCCCCAAAGGATATTCTTTCTTGCATTGTCAAAGGTCAGTTGACCATAGAGTTCTGGGCTCTTGATTCTGTTCCATTGATTTATGTGTCTATTTTTGTGCCGGTACCATACTGTCTTGATCACCACAGCTCTGTAATATAACATGAATTGTGACGATTCCAGCTTTGCTTTTCTTTTTCAAAATTGCTTTGGCTATTCAAGGTCTTTTGTGGTTCTATACAAATTTTAGGATTTTGTTCTAGCTCTATGAAAAATGCTGGTAGTATTTTGATAGGGATTGTGTTAAATGTGTAAACTGTTTTAGGTAGTATACACATTTTAACATTTGTTCTTCCAATCCATAAGGATAGAATGTTTTTCCATTTCTTTGATCATCTTCAATTTCTGTGGTAAGTGTTCTATAGTTTTCAGAGTATGTGTTTTTTACCTCTTTGGTTAGGTTTATTCCTAGGTATCTTCTGGGTTTTAGCGTAATTGCAAATGGGATCAATTCTTTGATTTCTGTTTCTGTGTTTCATTATTAGTTTATAGAAATGCAACAGATTTCTGTACATTGATTTTTATATCCAGTGACTTTACCCAATTTGTATATCAGTTCTAGCAATTTTTGGTGGAGTCTTTTGTATTTTCTACATAGACTATCATATTGCCTGTGAATAGTGGAAGTTTGACTTCTTCCTTGTTGATCTGGATGCCTTTTATTTCTTTTTGTTGTCTGATTGCTGAAGCTAGGACTTCTAGTACTATGTTAATTAACAACGGTAAGAGTGGACATCCCTGTCTTGTTCCTGACCACAGAGGAAAACTCTCAGTTTTTCCCCATAGAGGATGATATTAGCTGCAGAACTACTCTACAATGCATCAGTTACATAATGAGTATTTACCCAAATGATAAGAAAATACTGGTTCAAAGGGACACATGTATTATGATATTTAGAGCAGCATAATCAACAATAGCTAAATTATGGAAAGAGCCCCAGTGTCCATCGACTGATTAATGGATAAAGAAATTGTGACACACACACACACACACACACACGAATATTACTCAGCCATAAAAAATGAAATCTTAAACAAATGAAATCTTGCCTTTGGCAATAATGTGGATGGAGCTAAAGTGTATTATGTTAAGTGAAATAAGTCAGTCATAGAAAGACAAATACCATATGGTTTCACTCACCTGTGCAATTTATGAAACAGGTGAGCATAGGGGAGAAAAAAGAGAGAGCAAACCACAAAAGAGACTCTTAACTATAGAGAAAAAACTGAGGGTTGTTGGAGGGGAGGTGGGCAGAGGGATGGGCTAAATGGATGATAAAGATTATATGGAAGGGCACTTGTGATGAGCTCTGCGTATTATATATAATTGATGAATCAAAAAATTCTACTCCTGAAACTATATATTCACCACACGAAAAAAAATGGGCAAAGGACTTGAATAGATATTTTTCCAAAGATGCAGACAGCCCACAGATACATGAAAAGATGCTCAACATCACTCATAATCAGGGAAATGGAAATGAAAACTACAATGAGATAGCACCCCACAACTGCTAGAATATCTAAGACTTTTGCAGTTTTAGGAAATAAGACCTAGATACATAACTATTGAGTATGTCCTAATAATGATTAAACCTCATTCACCTTAGTCATGAGACAGAGGACCTTGTGTTAGAATTGAGGGAATTATATCTCAAGGATAAACATCCCTTAAAAATAACTCATCTACAGTTAGTAGACACCCGAGCAAAATAGAATACAATTCCCCCATAAGTAGAGGATCTCAGAAACTTGGTGTGGCAAATTAAGGATTGTCACACATTCTTGGACACTTTTTCCACTTACGGAACTATGAAACTATGCTCTCTTCTTTTGAATTTGGGCAAGAGGTAGGGGGCTGCTTTGACCAATGGAAAGTGATACCGAGCCACATCACTTGAACCCAGGCCTTAGAAACAGCTTCTACAGCCTGTCCCTGGGAACACTTTTGGAACCTGGAGACCTATTTCCCCAGAAGCTGTCCTGCTATGAGAAAGCCCAGGCTAGCCACATAGAGAGGTAAGAGAGGGGCAGGGGAGAGAGAAAAAGAGAAAATTCTGGCCAGACTCCAATTGTTCCAGATTCCACCATTTGAATCATCTCAGCAGAAACATAATTTGGGGTAGTTTATACCATGGCAGTAGATAACCACTGAGGAAGCCTGTGAAGGTGGCCATGAATGTATGGCCTTGAGAGGTCAGGAAACGATTCCCATGGCTGAACCCATTAAGGAGGTAACGGTGCTCTAGGAGAGCTTCTTACCCTCAAGGAGGTCACTCAGGCCTGGCCAAGGAGCAATGCTAGTGGCGACCACTGTGGAAAAAGATCCTCTCCAAAGAGTTGTTTAATCCAAGGAAAGGGAACACACCCTTGAAAGATGACAGTCCCTGCGCTGCCTGATAGCTTTGGTGGAGGGATACCTGAGCTGGGTTTGATTGAAACAAAAAAAAGTTATGTCTTGCAGAATTGAGAATGAAGCAATTCTCACTTATTAGAAATGGACCAAGTTGTCTCCATCACTTTTTTGAAGGATGAAGTTGGAAAACCCATTGAGAGTTTCATATCTTTTATAAAATAGGGGAAACTCTTGCCTTGTTACCGGATTATTGTAAGGTCACTAAAGTAATGGACATGAAATTAATTTGAAAACTATAAATAACATATATGTACAATGAATACCTAAAATACGATAACCACTCAATATATTACATGCTCAAATATGTTTTGAGGTAATCCCTTTGCCTGTATACATGTATACACATACACACACATGCACATAACACACACTGCTCTCTTTCTTGGACATCTCTATAGCTGGGCATAAACCTCCACAATCCATAGACAGAGGACGGGCCTAGTTGACAAAATGATCTCAGAACTGATGGGGAGGGCAGATGGAGTTATTCCTCTGTTAGCTTCATGCTGGGTGCTTTTTATGCATTTATCTCATCAAACCATATAATCTAATTTACTATTATTATCCCCTTGTTCAAATGAGGAAGCTGAAACATAAGTAGGCAAGTTACTTTGCCCAGAGTCACAGACTATTAAATGGTAGAGTTGGGTTTAGGCTCCTGTATGTTTAATCACCAAAACCTGCGCTTTTTCTCTTTCTATGCCTTGTTGAACAAAATCATAATCATAATCGTAACACAGAACAATGAAAAAAGTTTTCATTGTGGCTGGGCTACACCAGGGCTCACTGGCCTTGTGAGTTAACAGTAGAGTGATAAGTAAACTAATTTCCACTAAAAGTCCAGACTCATCAACTTTTGATGTGCAGATCTGGATTTCTGGGTTCAGCCAAATGTGAGGAAAGCCTGACAAGGACTGAACTGAGGACTGTACAAGGAATGCAGGTTGAAAATAGAACAGAAGGCTCAACATCCTGTTAAACAAAGCAGAGATTTGCTAGTTCCTATCTTTTCCCTTCCTACCAATATAGAACCCATCTTGGAATCCTGGCTGTGCTGTCCCATATGCACACCTTCTAAGCTTTAACTTTTACCCTGCTAAACCACACCCCCGTCTACACCAAGATGCCACAAGGAATTCAGCCTTTTGATTAAGACAGCCTCTTTCCATCAATCATGCAGGGTGTGAAGTATAAGACAGAATTATTTTTTTTTATTTAAATTCAATTTAATTAACATATACTGTATTACTAGGTTCAGAGGTAAAATTCAGTGATTCATCAGTTTCATACAACACCCAGTTTCAACACACCTCCTTAATGCCCCTCAGACAGTTACCCCATCCCCCCACCTCCCTTTCAGCAAAACTCAGTTTGTTCCCTAAAGTTGAGTTTCTTATAGTTTGCCTCCATCTTTGTTTTCCTTTTATTATTCCTTCCCCTCCCACTATGTTCATCTGTTTTGCTTCTTAAATTCCACATATGTGGAATCATATGGCGTTTGTCTTTCCCTCACTGACTTATTTTGTTTAGCATAATACCCTTAGTTCTATTCATGTCATTGTAAATGGCAAGATTATATTTTTTTCTGATGGCTGAGTAATATTCCATTGTATATCTAGACCACATCTTCTTTTTCTTTTTAATTTTTATTTTTTTATAAACAAATTTTTATCCCCAGGGGTACATGTCTGTGAATCGTCAGGTTTACACACTTCACAGCACTAACCATAGCACATACCCTCCCCAATGTCCATTACCCCACCCACCTTTCCCGACCCCCTCCCCCCAGCAACCCTCAGTTTGTTTTGTGAGATTAAGAGTCACTTATGGTTTGTCTCCCTCCCAATCC
>PISX010014214.1:0-53812 GCA_004024625.1 Mellivora capensis | reverse complement strand
AAAAAAAATCCAGGGACCTGATAGTAAAATTGAGAAATCATAATTGTAGACACCATCTCTTGAAAGCCGCTAGGATGAAGAAGCTCCTTACGTATACAGGAAAGCCCATCAGAATAACGTCAGACCTGTCCACAGAAACCTGGCAAGCAAGAAAGGGCTGGCACTAAATGAGAAGAACATGCAGCCAAGAATACGTTATCCAGCAAGACTGACATTCAAAATGGATAGAGAGATAAAGAGTTTCCAAGACTGGCAAGGCTTAAAAGAGTATGCGACCACCAAGCTGACACTGCAGGAAATATTAAGGGGGGTTCTATATAAGGGCGGTTCTATCTATCTAAGGGGGGTTCTATTCTAAGATAAAGAGGAAAAGTCCTAAGAATATCATTGAACAGAAATATGGAGACAATCTACAGAAAGAAAGACTTCAAAGGTAACACGATTTCAAGCAAACTGTATCTCTCAATAATCACTCTCAATGTGAATGGCCTAAATGCACCCATAAAATGACACAGGGTTGCAGATTGGATAAAACGACAGGATCCATCCATACGTTGTCTACAAGAGACCCATTTCGAACCTAAGGATACACCCAGATTGAAAGTGAAGGGATGGAGAAGCATCTTTCATGCCAATGGGCCTCAAAAGAAGGCCAGGGTAGCGATTCTCATATCAGATAAATTAGATTTTAAACTAAAGACTGTAGTCAGAGATACAGAAGGACACTACATCATCCTTAAAGGGACTATCCACCAAGATGATTTAACAATTCTAAATTTCTATGCCCCCAATATGGGAGCAGCCAATTACATAAGAAAACTATTAATCAAGATAAAGAGTCATATTGATATGAATACATTGATAATAGGAGATCTTAACATGCCTCTCTCAGTAATAGACTAATCATCCAAGCAGAAAACCAATAAAGAAACAAGAGCATTGAATGAAACATTGGACCAGATGCAGCTCATAGATATATACAGAACATTTCACCCTAAAACAACAGAATACTTATTCTTCTCAAGTGCACGTGGAACCTTCTCCAGAATAGACCACATACTGGGTCACAAAGCAGGGCTCAACCGATACCAAAAGACTGAAATTATTCCCTGCATATTCTCAGATCACAGTGCTTTGAAACTGGAGCTCAATCACAAGAAAAAGTTTGGAAGGAAACCAAACACCTGGAAGCTAAAGACCGTCTTGCTTAAGAATGCTTGGTTCGACCAGGAGATCAAAGAAGAACTTAAACAATTCATGGAAACCAATGAGAAGGAAGACACTTCGGTCCAAAACCTATGGGATACAACAAAGGCGGTCCTGAGGGGGAAAATACATAGCCATCCAAGCCTCCCTCAAAAAAATTGAAAAATCCAGAATACACCAGCTGTCTCTGCACCTAAAAGAACTGGAGAATCAACAACAAATTAAACCAACTCCACACACAAGAAGGGAAATAAGATTAGAGCAGAGATCAATGAGGTAGAAACTAGAGATACAGTAGAACGTATCAGTGAAACTAGAAGCTGGTTTTTTGAAAGAATCAATTAAGATCAATAAACCTTTGCCCACACTAATCCAAAAGAAAAGAGAAAAAGCTCAAATTAATAAAATTATGAACAAAAAGGGAGAGATCACAACTAACACCAAAGAAATAGAAACAATCATCAGAAGTTATTATCAACAGTTATATGCTAATAAGTTAAGCAACCTAGATGAAATGGATGCATTCCTGGAAAACTATAAACTCCCAAAATTGAACCAGGAAGAAAGTGACAACCTGAATAGACCGATATCTAGTAACGAGATTGAAGCAGTGATCAAAAACCTCCCAAAATACAAAAGCCCAGGACCTGACGGATTCCCTGGGGAATTCTGCCAGACTTTCAAAGAAGAAATAACACCTATTCTCCTGAAGCTGTTTCAAAACACTGAAGCAGAAGGAAAACTTCCAGACTCTTTTTATGAAGCCAGGATTACCCTGATCCCCAAATCAGGCAAGACCCCACCAAAAAGGAGAATTTCAGACCAATATCACTGATGAATATGGATGCTAAGATTCTCAACAAGATCCTAGCAAACAGCATCCAACAGCACATTAAAAAGATTATCCACCATGACCAGGTGGGATTCATCCCTGGGTTACAAGGATGGTTCAAAATTCCCAAATCAATCAATGTGATAGAACAAATCAATAAAAGAAGAGAGAAGAACCACGGGGTCCTCTCAATTGATGCAGAAAAAGCATTTGACAAAATCTAGCATCTGTTCCTGATTAAAACGCTTCAAAGTATAGGGATAGGAGGAACATTCCTGAACTTCATAAACTCTATCTATGAAAAACCCACAGCAAATATCATCCTCAATGGAAAAAACCTCACAGCCTTCCCGTTGAGATCAGGAACACGACAAGGATGCCCACTCTCACCACTCTTGTTCAACATAGTATTAGAAGTCCTAGCAACAGCAATCAGACAACAAAGAGAAATAAAAGGTATCCAAATTGGCAATAAAGAAGTTAAACTCTCTCTCTTCACAGATGACATGATTCTTTATATGGAAAACCCAAAAGACTCCACGCCCAAACTACTAGAACTCATACAGCAATTCAGTAATGTGGCAGGATACAAAGTCAATGTACAAAAATCAGTTGCTTTCTTATACACTAACAATGAAAATACAGAAAGGGAAATTAGAGAATCGATTCCATTTACTATAGCACCAAGAATCATAACATACCTGAGAATAAACCTAACCAACGAGGTAAAGGATCTGTACTCGAGGAACTACAGAATACTCATGAAAGAAATTGAAGAAGACACAAAAAGATGGAAGACCATTCCATGCTCTTGGATCAGTAGAATAAACATTGTTAAAATGTCTATAATGCCTAGAGCAATCTATACTTTTAATGCCATTCCGATCAAAATTCCACCAGTATTTTTCAAAGAGCTGGAGCAAATAATCCTAAAACTTGCATGGAATCTGAAGAGACCCCGAATTGCTAAGGAAATGTTGAAAAAGAAAAACAAAACTGGGGGCATCACATTACCTGATTTCTTTCAAAAAAAAAATTTTTTTTTAGATTTTATTTATTTATTTGACAGACAGAGATTACAAGTAGGCAAGAGAGGCAGGCCGGGAGAGAGAGGAGGAAGCAGGCTCTCCATGGAGCAGAGAGCCCGATGTGGGGCTCGATCCCAGGACCCTGGGATCATGACCTGAGCCGAAAGCAGAGGCCCTAACCCACTGAGCCACCCAGGCGCCCCACGTTACCTGATTTCAAGCTTTACTACAAAGCTGTGATCACCAAGACAGCATGGTACGGGCATCAAAACAGATATATAGACCAGTGGAACAGAGCAGAGAGCCCAGATATGGACCTTCAACTCTATGGTCAAATAATCTTTGACAAAGTTGGAAAAAATATACAGTGGAAAAAAGACAGTCTCTTCAATAAATGGTGCTGGGAAAATTGGACAGCTATATGTAGAAGAATGAAACTGGACCATTCTTTTACACCGTACACAAAGATAAACTCGAAATGGATAAAAGACCTCAACATGAGACAGGAATCCATCAGAATCATAGAGGAGAGCATAGGCAGTAACCTCTTTGATATCAGCCACAGCAACTTCTTTCAAGATGTCTCCAAAGGCAAAGGAAACAAAAGCGAAAATGAACTTTTGAGACTTCATCAAGATCAAAAGCTTCTGCACAGCAAAGGAAACAGTCAACAAAACAATGAGGCAACCCACAGAATGGGAGAAGATATTCACAAATGACAGTACAGACAAAGGGTTGATATCCAGGATCTATACAGAACTTCTCAAACTCTACACACACAAAACAGATAATCATGTCAAAAAATGGGCAGAAGACATGAACAGACACTTCTCCAATGAAGACATACAAATGGCTTTCAGACACATGAAAAAAATATTCATCATCACTAGCCATCAGGGAGATTCAAATTAAAACCACATTGAGATACCACCTTCCACCAGTTAGAATGGCCCAAATTAGCAAGACAGGAAGCAACATGTGTTGGAGAGGTTGTGGAGAAAGGGGAACCCTCTTACACTGTTGGTGGGAATGCAAGTTGGTGCAGCCACTTTGGAAAACAGTGTGGAGATTCCTTAAGAAATTAAAAATAGAGCTTCCCTATGACCCTGCAATTGCACTACTGGATATTTACCCCAAAGATACAGATGTAGTGAAAAGAAGGGCCACCTGTACCCCAATGTTTATAGCAGCAATGGCCATGGTGGTCAAACTGTGGAAAGAACCAAGATGCCCTTCAACAGATGAATGGATAAAGAAGATGTGGTCCATAGATAACAATGGAGCAATTATGCCTCCATTAGAAAGAATGAATACCCAACTTTTGTATCAACATGGACAAGACTGGAAGAGATTATGCTAAGTGAAATAAGTCAAGCAGAGAGAGTCAATTATCATATGGTTTCACTTATTTGTGGAGCATAACAATTAACATGGAGAACATGGGGAGATGGAGAGGAGAAGGGAGTTGAGGGAAATTGGAGGGGGAGATGAACCATGAGAGACTATGGACTCTGAAAAACAATCTGAGGGTTTTGAAGGGGCAGGGGGTGGGAGGTTGGGGGAGCCTGGTGCTGGCTTTTATGGAGGTATTATGGAGGGTATTATGGAGGGCACATATTGCATGGAGCACTGGGTGTGGTGCATAAACAATGAATCTTGTTACACTGAAAAGAAATAAATTTTTTAAAAGTCCCAATTCTGCAGTAAAATTAAATAATTTTTAAAATTCTCAATCCTTGTCTATTTAACTTTATAAAGTGCTGTGCATAAAAGGGAAAGTATACATAAAGCAAGTCAGCTGCATGCCAATATAGAATAGCTGCCTTGAGGAAAAGTGCTTGTGCAATTTTTTTAAGTTGCTAGTTGAAGTAGCCATTATGAAACATGACTTGAAAAATGACTAAAAGATAATTGATAGTTATTCAGACTTGAGTATTTTGCAGCCATTTTCTCAAAAACTAACAAAGTAAGCCTGTCATTTTGAGGAAAGCAGCTGACTATCTTTGACTCCCAATCATTCCCAATGATAAAAGTCAAGCTTTCTAGTAAAAATTAGAATATGGGGAAACTTATATTATTCACAGTGAACTTCAAAGCTTCACCATACTTTCTGATGAGTTCAGTTGTAATAGTAATTCGTGTGATTTTTTTATTTTTTATTTTATATATATATTTTTTTAAAGCTCTCCATATCCCAGTGAATCCACTTTTTTCAAATAACCAATGAAAGATGTTACAAAACTATGCAAGATGAAATATTAATTTAAAATATAAGAAAAACCAATGGAATTTTAATGTAACAGTTTTAATGTAACAGGATGTAAAAACTATTACTCTATTCCAGATTCCATATTTCATTTATACTTTAAGGAACTACCACTTGTCCAATCTTTGTATATGTAAAATTCATTATCCTTTTCTAGTCACATTCTCTGTGACACCGGAGTTCATGTGCTTCAACCAAAGCAACAGTTCACAATAGATTGAATATAGAAGAAGATGTGAGAATCTAACAACTTTTATTAAGCTTACATTGAAGCTTATTGTAAAAGTATAGAATAATCCTTCTCTCACTATTTTATTTTTGTTTTAGAAAATATAATTACTTTTCACAAAATATGTTATGCAGGTTAATATGTAAGGGATTTTATTATTGTTATTTTCAAATAAGCTAACCAATAAATAAATGAACAATTTCTGTTTTAAATATTATTTTTCAGTTTTAAATTCTAATCCAATATTAAAAGAGGCAAACCAGAGCGCCTGGGTGGCTCACTTGGTTAAGTGTCATCTGACTCGTGATTTCAGTTCATGTCCTGATCTCACAGTTGTGAGATGGAGCCCTGCAGAAGCCTATGCACTGGGCATGAAGCCTCCTTAATATTCTCTCTCTCCCTCTGCCCCTCTCCCCCTGCTTGCTCCCTAAAGAAAGAAAGAAAGTTGCAAACCATGTTAACAAAAGCTCTTTGGGGTTACTCAATAGATTTTAAATTTATTAAAGAGTTCTTAGATTAAAATACATGAACAATATGAATTTGCTCTTAATGAAAAATTCCCTCTCTATATATCTGTGCATTTATCAGCCTTTATATCTATAGTGGTATTCACCAAATACTAATGCTGGCCAATTTTTTTTTTTTTTTTAAGAAAGTGGGCCAGTGGAGGACAGGGTTACTAAGGGAGAGGGAGAGAGAATCTTAAGCAGGCTCATGCAGGGCTCAATCTCATAACCCTGAGATCATGACCCAAAGCCTCAATCAAGAGTCAGTGGCTTAACTTACTGAGCCACCCAGGTGTTCCTAATGATGTTGGCTGTAATTTCAAGGGTTGTAATTTCAGCTTGGTTTAGTATACTATTTTTTTTTATTATTAAAACAAAATTTGTCTAAAATACATATACTCACAAGCATAAACAAAAGAAAAAAGTAGGTAATTGATACTCAAAAATATTAAATATATATATTTCACAAATATCTGAGAATTCAGTAAATACATAACAAGAATTATTTGCTTTGATGATTTTGGATCAGTTGGAAACTAAAAGAGGAAAAAATGAAAATTGACCCCTGACTAATTCTTGACCCAACCAGATAATCCAGGGTAATCTCATCTCAAAATCTTTAATCACACAAAGTGTCTTTTCCCAAATAAGATTAACATTCACAGGTTCCAACAGTTAGGACATGACTATCTTTGCTGGCTATTATCCAACCTACCACAAGCTCCTGCATCATATTACGTACAAAAGTCAATTCTAGATACCATATAGATGTTAAATGAAGCTTACAAAAGATAATATAAGAAAATAACTTTATGATTTTAAAGAATGCAAAGATATCCTAAAGGTTACATAAAAGTCACTAATTACAACCATGAAGGAAACAATAAAAAGACCTATGCTAAAATTAAGATCGTATGTTCAACAAAACCCAAACTTAAGCAATTGGCAAGACAGTCCGCAGAACTGGAGAATCTTCAGTAAACGTGATTAACAAAGAGCTTATATGCTAAACACACATATGTATGAATATAGATCTAAATATTAAATATATACATAGATATAACCCTAATCAGTCAAGAGAAAGCAAACAACCAAATAGAAATATAAGAAAAACAAACTGAGATTTCACAAAAGAAGATATCAAAATAGCCACTAAACATGACAATATGCTCAACCTACCTATTATGAGGAAAATAAAAATTGAAGCTACAACAAAATAAACACAGAATAGTTAAAACCTGCAAGGCAACCATACCAAGGGTGGTGAGACTGGATCATCCAGAACTCTTACCGCTGGTAAGGAATTAAATCAAAATGTTATTTTGGAAAACTGGAAGTAGCTATTAATCATATTCAACAATTCAGCTCTTGGTTATATACACAACAGAAATGCATATGCTTCGCTCAGCACAAAAGACACATACAAGATTTTCATTAGCAACATTATTCATAATAACCAAAAACTGGGATGAGAGGAGGATGTTCATCTAAGGAAGAAAGAATAACTGGATTGTAAATATTCAATCGAATATTATAAAGCAATAAAAAGGAATGAATTTTAGCATAGATGCTATCTCTCAAACATAACACTGAGCAAAAGTAAGTAAGCACAACAGAATATATACAGTTTGCAGTATGATCCCAATAATACGAAATTTTAGATTGGGCAAAATTAATCCTACCTGTTAAGCATCAGGATTGTGATTACTTTTGGAGGAGGAAAGAAAAGAGTGAGTGATAAGACTTTTGACAATACATATAATGTTCTTTTGAGATAATGTTCTTCTGAGCTATATTTTAGTATTTGTGTGATTTTTAGGTGAGTTATACTTCAATTAAAAATGTTAAAAACTATGTGCTTACAAGACAGATGCCTAAAGTTTATTATTAAATGAAGAGAAAGGTAAATAAAGCTACTTAGCACATTATTTCATTTAAAAAAACAAAACTGGGGCTATATAAATATTCGTATGTGTACAGATATACGGTGGAAAAGAATATCTCAAGGTGGGATAAAAGAATGAGCTGGAGGAAGGGGAGTGTTTCTTCTTTTCTTTATATATTTCTTTGTCACTTAAATTTTTATGAAATACACATTAAATTTAAAATACAGATAATTAACAATAATAATAAACCAAGTTATATAATACTCAACAGGTGCCAGACACTTTTCATTTATTATTTAATTATCACAGTAGTTCTAGTAATTACTTGCCCTCCTCATCCCATTATAATGTATGAGGATATTGAGGCTCAGAATAATAGCATCTTGCTATTAAGAAACTGAGTAGGAAAGTCAATCTCATGTCAAGTCAGTGCTGTTAATTCCTGTGGAAAATAATGTATAATTCTAATATAATATTATTATATTGAATAATTTAATAACACTCCTACCATCTCACCAAATCATTACTCCTTGAGGGCAGAGATTGTATTTGTTGAAAGAATAATTATTATTGAATAAAATATAAATCTAATCACTAATTTAATGTAATGTTTGTTTTTAAAGGTAGTGAGAAGAATATTGGGCAACATTTTCTTCATTTATTTCTCGTGGAAGGACAGCCCACAGTTAAATATGGATGTGGAAGTTCTCAAAATATCTTGACTCTTTCTGCTAGTTATAGAATTAACACAAATGTCTTCATCCCTATCACAGTACGGTAAGTCCTCCACAGTAATTCTTTGAATTATAGTGCTGAGCCTTATTTTTTAAGTGTTATTTGTATGTATAATATCCACCACATATGAAAAGAAAGACAAAAAAAACTTTCCATCTGAAAGTTGTTTTGCCAATCAATTTTTTTATTAACATATAATGTATTTTAGCCCTGTGAATTGCCAGGTTTACACTTCACAGCACTCACCATAGCACATACCTTCCCCAATGTCTATAACCCAACCACCCTCTCTCTACCTCCCTCCCCCCAGCAATCCTCAGTTTGTTTTGTGAGATTAAGAGTCTCTTATGGTTTGTCTCCTTCCCTATCCCATCTTGTTTCATTTATTCCTCTCCTACCCCTCAAACCCCCCACGTTGCCTCTCAACTTCCTCATATCAGAGAGACCATATGATAATTGTCTTTCTCTGTTGCCAACCAATTTTTTTCAGTTTGATGGAGTATTAACTCCATCAAATTAAATTAAGGTATAATTTGATACTGCCCAATGCCAATCAAATTATATACAAAATGAATTGATTTCTTTGAAAATATCAAGGAGAAAATACATAGGTTGAAGAGTTATGTGGTTCAGGTGAAATTAAGATCTAGTTCAGGGTGCCTGGGTAGCGCAGTTGCTTAATCGTGGGACCCTTGATTTTGGCTCTGGTCATGATCTCAGGGCAGTGAGACAGAGCTCCGGGTTGTGAGACAGAGCCCAGCATGGGGCTCCAAGCTTAGCAGGGAATCTGCTTAAGATTCTCTCTCTCCTCCCTCTGCCCCTCCCTGCCTCTCCCCCCTTTTTGAAGGAAGGAAGGGAGGGAGATAGGAAGGAAGAATGGAGAGAAGGAGGAAAGGAAGAAAGGAGAAGAAATTAAGATCAAGTTCATTTATTTAACAAAATATCTTCTGAGTGAAAATAGCTGCTCAGAATGGGGGATGGGGGTAGTAGCCATGACTCTTCACAGAAAAAAAGAGAATCCAGTAGGGGAAAAATGAATATTAAATGGAAATTTCTTCCTAGGGCATATAAACTTTTAGAAGGCAGTCTTGAATTTAATTCATACTTCAGAATTAGGACGTCTCAGAAGAGAGAAATGGCTAAATATGATGGTCACATCCCAAGGGCATTACTGAACAAAATTTACATGTAGCAGCCAAGAATTTAAAATTCTTCATCAGTACAGCAATCTAGTGATAATGGTCTCTAAAGTTACTCTGTGTCAGTTAAAAATAACATTTTGTGCCTGAGTACATACGTTAGATGACAATTGTATACCTTAGTCTGATTAGCAGGAATCTTGGCTAACCTGTGAGGGTTATATAAATCAAATAAGCTTTCCCAGGGTCTGTATCAATCTGCAAATAAAATCAAGGAAAGGGACACCAATCTGAAAATGGAAACTCCTTCCAGGCAGGGACAGTATCTTACTCATTTTGAATGCAGTTTGTAGGGCATCTCACAGAGAGATGCTCAGTAAATGTTTGAACGAATGGAGAAATGAGAGTATCTGGGCTGGGCAGTTCAGTTGGTTATGGCAAGAAGGCAACGAAATTACCTAAGGCAATGAAACTATTATTCATATATTAGGCAAACCCTTTTAGAACAGAGAGTTGTATACAGCCAAAGCAAATTTTCAGAGTCACGGACTTAACTCTTACTTTAATCATCTCTCTTACAAAGGGTGCAGTTGGTCACAAAAAAAGATCCAGATGAGAAGGTGAATAACTTAGAAACCAATTTAAAAGCCATTTTGACTGATAACACCATCATTTTATACTATGTAATCATTTCATACGAACAGTGGCACATTTGATCACATATGAAGTAATTTCTGTTTTGATCAAACTTTCTTAAAGGGATGATTTCACTCTTTGCCTTTAAGTAATGAATACCTAGGTAGGCTGTCCTCAAACCATGCAGAGCCTTAGGTAGACTGAGGTTGAAACCATCCTTCAAAAAACTACGGACACTTCTAGTAAAACTAAAAACCGAGGGCTTTCCAAATCTTTCAATTAAGTTTATTCAGAATTTAAAAAGCGAGAAAGAGATATCTCTACTGACACAAAAATGCAAATCTGCTTTGTCTTATAAGTAGCCTCCTACATGACCTTAAGGTGACAATAAGTTACATTAAAGACTGACCTAGGACTTTATTATATTATATATTATATAAATCATTTAAATTTATGTAATAAATATGAATAACAAGTATATATTAGGTAACCCTTCAGTAAGTTTTACTGTTAAAGTATAAAAAGAAGTAAGGTCATAATAAGGTAGGTGAGAAGTCAAGAGGTGGATATATTCAAATAATTCAAATTTGAGATTTGAAAAATTCAAACAAGAGATTTGAGCATGTTTAATTATGGATTGGACATACTAGTTGAGTGGAAGGTGTTAGCACATAGAAAAATAATGAATAATTGAGAATATAAAGTCCCTTAGAAATTTATAGTGATGAGATACAATCCACATGAGAGAAGATTCCTGCCAGAGGGGAAGGAAAATGGAAAAGACACACACACATTGAGACTTCTGATTTCTGTTTTTATGTATGTCCCTTGATCTGTGACTGTCTTTTGCCTGATCCCTATCAGTCCCTATCTGCTTGATCCCTATCTATCCCCTCTCAGTTGTTTACATCACCTTTTCTCTTCATCTTTCCTGCTCCACTCCTACTTCTCCATTCTTAACTGGGCACAAGTTAGAATTAAAAGGGTCTTTTGGTACAGCTCTTTCTAGCTATCCTAATTCTAATGGGACACCTGTTATTGCAAACTCAGAACAAATTGGTCCCTAAAAAGTATGTGAATTACGGTCCTTTTTAATTATATGAATGTTGTTGGAATTTCTTCTGTATTTAAGGGTCCCTGATGACAAAATACCATAGCATGATTGATAAGAACTTATTTTCAAAAATTAGTAGAATTGAGCTCTAAGGTAAATACATAAAAGATGACTTTGTTTTTTATTTTGTTTTTAGCCACTGAGAATAAACATGAGAGTATTTCCTCCTACTAAATTTGCATTGTACCTGCAGATAGATGGCAGAAGTAGAACGAACTTGAATAAACCACCTGTAGTGATACAGGTCAATTCAGTATCAAGATAGAAGTTCTTCTTAAATGAAATGGAGCAGAGATCACAGCTCTGCAGATAGATTGTAATTCATACTCATGCACAGTTTGTCTTTCATTTCAACAAATTTTGAAAGGGATCACATAGAGAGAGTCTTAGTTTTCACAAGGGTTATTCTCCTTTGGGGAAGTTCAGAAAAATTGTCTTACCATATATATATACTTTTTAAAGTTTCTGAAGTTTAAATTTTTCTGCCACCTTTTGTGTCTCTCCTATATAAAAGCTGACTCTTTATTCAGCATTTTGTTCTGTAAAGAAGTCCTGTGTCGTTTCCTCTAGGTAACTTACTGTGTTATTACCTGCATGTTTTAAATCCACACAGCCTATTCTACCTTCCTTCCTTACCTACCTACCAGCCTATTCTTCCTTCTACCTTAGGTTTCTCAAAGATTTATCCAGAGGTGTAGCATTATCCGTGTATATCTAAGGCACATTCCAGTATCTAGTGATTCATTTTGGTTAACAAACTCTTAAGGTAGCCAGTGCCAAATGAATTTTGACCAAGAATTGGGTGAGTGTCAGAACTACACATCCCAATCAACAACTTTTGAGTAACTGGTCAGTGTAAAGGAATGCATGCCTGGTTTAATATCAGTTGAACAGAGGCTGGAAAAGTTTCTAATAGTTGGGCACTTAGAACTTGCTCAAATTCAAACATCAGATAAAATCATTGCAAGCACTTTTGATATAACCCCTTGTAAGATATTTGGTCCAGTAAACAAAATAAACTGATAAAAACTGCTGCTGAGTTTTGTCAGTGGACTGATTTTTACCTCCTGTTTGATCTTAACTAATTTCTCTAAGATAAAAACCTCATATAGGTAGAGGTATATGTATATGTGTGTGTTTGTGTGCTAATGTGAGTACATATCTGTGCAAACTACTCTTTATTTTTTAATTAACACATTTCCCACAACTGTTTGATTAAGAAAATAGAAAATAAATTTATATAATGCAAAGCTAACATTAACCTTAAAGAATGGGGAATAAAAACAATTCTGAGTAGGATTGCTTTTGACTATAACAAATGAAGAGATTTAGTGGTAAGTAATTTATGAAAAGTAGGAAAGGAACAAATGACAACTTCTTATAATACCTACATGTATTGCCAAAGACCTTTCAGACAACTCTGCTCAAAATCAACTTACAGCACTTCGCCATTTTCCCCACGTAAATTCTCTGTATTACAACTTGTTGCCCAGCTGGTATTCACCTATAACTCCATACAGAGAATGATCAGACTTGGGAGACTACCCAAGTTTATATAAGAAGAAAGAATACCCATAATGTATTATAAGCTCTAATTTTGAGAGTAACTCAAAATGTCTCTTACATCTCTGATTTTCTAAAATGTGAAAGTTTTTCACACATTCTTGATATTTAATATTATATAATCTATGGATTGCATGCCTTTAGACTTAGTGCCCAGAAACTTTGAAATAGCAAGAACCTTCACTTCTTAAAACAGATGGTGACTTTTGAACTGTGCTAAATCTATAAGATATTAGATTTATTCATAAAACGTTGCCATGTCAATATGGAAAGTTTGGCAAGCTTTTCCTCTTAAAAAGGTCAAACTTCATCACTTCAATATTAATTTCTGTATCTTTTCCATCAACACTTCCATCTGGTATTTCTTAGAGGAAATGTAGGAAAACTGTAGCCAAATATGGGAAATATAGCATAATACTTTATAATTACATTGACTTGTACCTAAATACATATATCTAAACATTGCTCCTTTATCCATATGTTACACACTAATCATACATAACATGTCCAGTACTAGCTGGACAGCAAATTATAATGTAATTTATTCATATATTGAATCGGGACTAGCCACTATAAAAACAAAATTTCTTTCATTAAATAAATTTAGTTTAACAAAATCTTTCAGAAGTCTGTGGGTCTAAGAGTTGGTAATTTTAGTATTATTTTGGATTATTGGATAGAGTCTTCTGCTAGCATTTATGGTTGTTTCTAAATTTTGCATAAATCTTGAGAAACAAGAAGTGTCAGTTTGGTGTTCAGTGAGGCAGAAGTAGAATAGAGCTCTCTAAATTAAGACATCGTAATCTGAATGTGAAGCTGAGTCTATACAATATGTTCACTGGATAATATGTCAGTTATGGACTCAACCAACCAGTGGTATAAAAAAAAATTCCAAATGATTGACTATGTAATCACATGCGTGCTCCTCACATGTGCAGTTCAGTTCAAATTGTCCAAATGAAATGGCTGTTAACAAAGTTACAAAAGTGAAGATTCAGGTCTATAACTCCTCATCTTCTGGTGTGCTGAGATGCCAAGACAGCCAGAGAACTGATTGACCCTCCAGGGCTCAGAGCAACCACAAAGATTCTACTGAAGAGAAAGGAATATAGCAGTTGACAAGTACATCTGTAACATGAAAAATAAACTGGATGGTGAGAAAAGATTAGAAATTTATCAGAGGGACAGCAGTTGTAAGAGGATAAGCAATGACATCATGGCATTGAATAACATCATGGTTCATGTAGAAAATTGTATGGAGATTGGGTAAAATGAGAACATAAAGTTTGAGGTGAAACGATATTTACCTCTTCAGCAGAACATCAAATGTTGTGATTTCTAATGCAGAGATTCACAATAAACTAAAACAAAAGCCTAGAAATTCTTTTGAGAATTAGCAATGTATGCTGAAGAAAGCTTCATATTCTCTTCATCCTTTTTTGTTAATGGTAGATTTCTACAACTGTCAAGGCTATTGAGAAAGTTGGAACTATTCTTGTATGGTGGCAGAGTATACAGCAAAATGAACTCTAATCCCTAAAAGCCTTTTCTCTCTGTAATTCTAAAATGCATGTAACTATGATCTTTACGACAAGATTATATAAGAAAGTAATAGAAATCAAATGAAGACTTAGGGGCAAACTGAATATATAGGAATTAGGTCAGAAAACGATAATTGATAAAGTCAGAGAACACTCTGCCACACAGGGCAGTTAAAGGGATTTAACTTGTTTAAAAAACAAGACTCATGAGAAAATGTCAAGGAATTATTTTTTTATTAAGTAAATATGTGGTTAATTGACAATACAGATTTAAATCCCACGTTTTTTCCAACCTGCTTCTTAAGGACCCACAGCTCTCCCTAATTGGGATCCATCATCATGGTTAGAGGATATTTGATTACTGCCTTAAACAGCTACCAAGAAAGATATTTTATGTGAAAGTTCTTGAAGTCTTATTCTTAGTGATAGGCTTCAATCCTTGACAACATATTTATCTTAATTAACTTCTTTAGAACAATTCTTACAAAATGGAATCAAAATATAGACAATCTTACTTATTTTAAAAAATGGCTAGTCACCTAACTTTCTAAATTAAGCTAAAAGAAGCTATGTAAGCTTCTTCCTCAACATACTGAATAAAAAGAAGATATATTGTGAGATAAATTATAATTTAACATCTGTGAACTCTGTTCTACCTAACACAGATTCATTTAAGAATAGTTTAAGACTTTAAAAAAGATATACTAAATGTTTAAAATTAGAAGCTAATTTCATAGAGAGATACTGGTACTAAGCCAAAGTGTTTGAACTCAATAAATATAGAAGAAAGGCTTTTAATATTTCTTCAGATAATTCATTCTAATGCCACCATAAGAGATAGTAAATTCCTGTTTTATAGTATTTGATACAGCATTCTTTCCTGGTCCCTCCTTCTTCTCAACTTGGAAACAGTTGGTTTAATTCTAATTTAAAGTAATATTTGAACCCCAATCCTGCCTTCAAGGACAATGTTACAAAGATAAAAAACAGATTCCAGGGGAAAGCCCTATAGAAAATACCATAAAAATTTACATGGGAAGTTACTATACACCTCAGTAAAGCTCCCATCATTTGGGGGGCAGAAATTTCCAGTCCTATGTGATGAACTGGGATGAACTCAACCATGCCCTGAGAATCTCTTCCCACCTCCCAAATGAATAAAATAGCAAAGAAACATTCTCCTGCTTGCAGCATACTAGCAATGACACTCATTTCTGCGCCTGGGTACAGTAGTAGAGACTGTTCCAAAAGAAAATTCTAGCTCCTCTTGTATATAAGCCTCAGAGAAAATGATGGAAACACAATTCCAGCTTAGCACAGTCTTTGTGAAGAATCCATAGAACAAGAGAAAGTAAAGATTTAGATTGTTTGCACAGAAATCACCAATGAGCAAGCAGGGCACCGGGGTGGCTCAGTCACTTATGCGGCCGAATTTTGATTTTGGCTCAGCTCATGATCTCAGGGTCCTGGGATCGAGCCCTGTGTTGGGCAGCATACCCTGGGGAGTCTGCTTGAAGATACTATCTCACCATCTCCCTCTATCCCTGCCTCCCTAAAATAAATAAATCTTTTAAAAATTTTTTTAAAAATTACCAATGAACAAGGCTGATCCTTAGGCACACATGTGCAAGCAGTCCTGAGGATTCCTAAAAATATTTGGAGATGGAGATTCTACAATTGACTATCATCTCTGCAAGAATGTCTCAGCTACTGAGACTTAATAACTAGTATTTTAGGTCAGGTTCTTTGGAAAAAGACAGTACAGACTTGCATGCAGGAAGCTTATTAGGGAGTGTTCTTGGGAATAACTTCTGTAAGTCAGTGAGAGAAGCAGCACTAAGAAGACATAGGAGTTGAATTGCAGAGCAGCTGCAACAGAGGCTTTACCTGACCCTATGGGAAGCTCTGGAGTAGGAATTTTCAGTTTCCCGAATTGAGTCAAGGGGACCTGGGCCTTTGTCCCATGGCCAGGACATGGCATATCATAGCATCCACTACAGCTGGTGAGACTTATGGCTACATCATCACTTAATGGCTGATGAAGTCCAAGACTCTTCAGATTGACTTAACACATAAGCAAACTAATGTTGTTTTTAGATAAACTGGACACATATCACAACACCCCTTTAACTCCCATCAAACTAACTAGAGGGCTGACTTCCCCATGTTAATGACATGGTTCTATTCAATCTTGTCAGGAGTTATCTAAAGAAGCAGTGACTCTTAGGAAGAGCAGCTCAATACTAATCACATCAAAACCCCAAATGCCAATATTGTAGATGTGTGTCAGCATGGGCATAGATAGCCACAAATAATGCTATTCTGTAACTTATCATTAAACCATAGACCACTGTCCAAGTGGTTTAGGGCAAAAGGGTAGATCTTTATATGCTCATTATGATTCAGAATGAAAGCACAGGACACCTAAAGGGTACCTGGAAACAGGGAAGTGAGGAAGCAAACCATTCTCTGTATAACTACAAAGGAGTCTTTACCTATCTGAGCCTTTATTTGAAACCTAAAGATAATCACACTTTTTTTTTTTTTTTTTTTTTTTTTGCTATATAGGCTCCTATGAGTGTCATCTATATGGAAGTTCTTTGGAAAGCATCAAGTGTCCCTCAAATGAATAGTATTATTATTATAGTTTACGATCCATATAAGTCCATTTTTTCTGTTGCTGCCCTAGGACCAGAAAAATTGCTCACTACTTTTTTATTTTATAGCATCTCATTAAAAACACCTCATAAAAATTTTAATGAAGTTTTCTGCAGGTATTTCTCTGTCCAATTAAGTAAACTTACTTCCTCATGGTTTTGTTCTCTAAGAATTCAATTATTGTAGGCACTATTTTCTGGATGTCCTCCAAAGTTTTCCACAGCCCTATCAGTTGAATTTTATGTGCTGACTCTTTTTTTTTTTAATGGACAGAAAGAGCGAAGACATCACATATATTTCTTCTCCTTGTGAAATTTTCCTCTAGATTATTATTAGCAGCATGTTTTCTAATCTTTAAGGTCTCAAATATCATATGTATCACTTTACATTTATTAAATTTCCATCATGGATATTGTTCAAAGAATACAATTTGAGGGAGATACAATATGTTTAATGAAAATAAAAATCTCCATTGTTTCACCTCTTCCAACATTTCTCCTTTACATTCATGGTTTAGACACTGTCCATTTGTCTGTTACTTGGAAAGATGCCAAACAAAGACTGTTTACAGAGCTATATGATCACAGCATACATTCCAGTACGTCTTAACATCTGTTAAAGAAGTGTTGGGGACAAGAAATACATATTTTGTGTGAAGTTGCAGATGTTCCCAGTGGCTTATTCTGAAAATCACTGCCCTTCCAGTGTTAATTGGGCAGTGAGGTAATTAATCCACCACCCTTTGGTGAAAATGCTTTTGAAATTCCTTGCTTGTTAAGCTCATCCTTTTCTAGTTTCATAGATGGGAAAGTGATAAGCTTGGACCAGGAGCCGGCTGTGTTTGGTATCTTGTATAAGAAGCAAATGAGGGGCACCTGGGTGGCTCAGTGGGTTAAAGCCTCTGCCTTTGGCTCAGGTCATGATCCCAGAGTCCTGGGATCGAGCCCCGCATTGGGCTCTCTGCTCCGCAGAAAGCCTGCTTCCTCCTCTCTCTCTCTGCCTGCCTCTCTGCCTACTTGTGATCTCTGTCTGTCACTAAATAAATAAAAAAATCTTTAAGAAGCAAATGAGTAGGATGAGGAAGTAAGCACAAAAAAGTCTGTACTACAAAAACCAGATTTGTTATCATGTCAGCAGAAGAGAAGTCTATCCAGATAATTGTGAGATAGACAAAACTTACCAGATACAAACAAGATTGTATTTACAAAGACATACTGGACACTTCACCTGCATCATAATCTCAGTCTAGTTCATTTATTCATGCTCATTAACAGCTATATAATTATAGTATTTATTCTGCACCTACATAACAGGCACTATGATAAATACTTTTATACACAATTTCATTAAATTTCACAATATCTTTAAGGGGTAGTTACTCTTCTAATACTTATTTAAGAGATGAGTCAACTGGGGCTTAAAGTGATTAACTAATTTATTTAAGGTCATGTAACTAGTAACTGAAGCAGGATTCCCACCTAGACAGTTTTATGCTAGATCTCTTATATTTAACCACTATACTACACTGCTCATTGTTGCTCAGATTTGCCTGCCTAAATTAATACTCCTAAAAGGAGATAATCTCAAATCAAAACATCTACAAGGAGTCCCTCCCTCATCATCTGTCTTTCAAGCACAAATTATGTGGCTTATAATCAAGGTCTTCTTCCCTATACATCTTTATCTTCCTCTGTTACCCAACATGGACTGTCCCATTCTACTAAATCCATGGTCCCAAACACAGTCCTACCTTTTCCTACCACATTTATATAGCTAATGCTACAGTTTCTCCCCTGAAATTCTCTCTCTAATAATTTCTCCCAAATGTACACTACCCTTCCTGTTAGCCTACTCCTCTAGAAGCTAGCCTATACTGATCCTCTTCCTTATTCTCAACTCCTAGCATTCTCTTGTGATACACTTTGTTATTCCTGTGATACTCTCTACTAGCCTTTTGGGTAGATGGTTACCTCACCTCCAAAACCAAATAAACATGTAAGGCTTGAGTATGGGACAAGTAGAAGAAAAACAACCAGATAGACTTCATCGTGGAAACTCTACTAATGGAGATCAGTTAAATAGATGAAGGCCATGAAAACTTACCTTCTTAGATTATTTAGGCAGCAGCATTTGGCATAAGCAAATACACAAGTGATGAAAGTTCATGTAAGAAATTAGAAAATTGATTTAAGCCTAATGAGAACTCCAGAAGTTTTGTTGCAAAATAAAAAGGAATGAGGGGCGCCTGGTTGGCTCAGTGGGTTGAGCCACTACCTTTGGTCCTAGGGCAGCAACAGAAGAAATGGACTTATATGGATGACAAAGGGGATCAAGAAATGCAGGCTGGGGTCGCCTGGGTGGCTCAGTGAGTTAAGCCTCTGCCTTCATTTGGCTCAGGTCATGATCTCTGGGTCCTGGGATCGAGCCCCACATCGGGCTCTCTGCTCAGCGGGGAGCCTGCTTCCTCCTCTCTCTCTCTCTCTCTGCCTGCCTCTCTGCCTACTTGTGATCTCTGTCTGTCAAATAAATAACTAAAATCTTTAAAAAGAATAAAATAAAAATAAAAAGGAGTGGCATCAATAGAGGGCCTTCAAGATTAGACAGAGAAGTTATTGATTCTAATTTTTTTCTTTAAAAAATCTTTAAATGTTATTAATAATAAAATAACTACCATTAATTAAACTCTTACTACTTGCACCCACACTTTAAACTCTTTCCCTAGATTTAATTATTTATTCCTAATATCCACCCAGTAAGGTACTATTACACTCATTCCAAAGAGGACAATAAGGTCCACAGCATATTATATTACAGTCAGTAAATGTAGGAAAAATGTTTCATACTTTGCACATTTCATGAAACCCTTAAGACATATCAAAAACTCCCTAACTTTTTTTTTTAAACAATAAGTTCATTTAAACAACAAGATGCTTGACTTCAAGTAAAAGCTCTCTAGGATTCATTTCTTTTAGAGTAATTGATCCCTATTTAAAGGCAGATTGCTCTTGATGTAACAGCTATGTACAAAAAAGTTATAAAATTGTCCTTGGTTTTATAATGATAAATGAAAAGCATTGAAACTCTCAAATTGAAAAAGGTATATAAGGATTTTTATGTTGTTCTATTTTGTTAAACAGTGAGAGCAAAATAACCTACTGGAATATAAAGATAAGAACTGAATGAGTATGCCACTAATGGAGAAAGGGGGTATTTTCAAAGAACCAGTATTTTTTCCCCATTCCGTATCCTTTTGATGTCGATCCAAACATACCATTGGCCATTTAGTTAAAAAAAATGCAGTTTACTTATGCAAAGAGTTACTTGATGTACAATTAAGGAGTGAGAAAGGGGAAAATGAAAGAACAGAGAAAACTGTACTGTAGTAGTCAGGATGTGGTGGAAATAAATTGAGGTTTTCTCATTGAGAATGTCTTCTTGGTCTGGAGGAACAGAGTTCTACAGTAAAGGAGCAGGATCCCTTTTTAGTAGACACGTCCTGTCTGCTGCTGGAACACATCAACTACATCTTCATCCTCCATTTCCAGCTATGCAGGTGTGTCTGTTTCATTGATTCCGAACCTGATCTCCCTCGTTGACAAACCCTGTCATTCATAATAGGCTTTCATTAGTTTACTAAATGGCATGTGCCTCTTAATCTTCAACTGCACCACAGAACCATCTGCCCCTCCTCCTTCAAATTAATATGATCATTGTTCTCAGTGGTGACTCCTTCCTTGGGCTTTTCAAAGCCATAGTGACCACCTTGACAAATACCTCCTCAGCTGCCACTTCACAAGAAGAGGTACCAGGTTGAGCATAACACACACCAAAAACTCCCAAACTTTTTAATTCTAAAATATGCTGTATCAAATTAGTGAACATAACAGTGTTGAAAATGCAACCAATTATTATAAAAAAATAAAGTCTAAAACTTTATTTTCTTTTTTCAATTTTGCCTTATGCAATTATCATTTTCTCTCAGGGAATTTCACAAAATAAAATTTAGTGAAAATTATGTTTTAATTGTGATGCTATCTTGAAAGAAAAATAGAATCAGTATACCATCTGTCAATTCTAGATATAACAAAAGGGGTAGATAGAATTATTTTTACTTAGCCTACATAGTATGTAAGTATGGTAAAGTTAAAGATGTTTTAAAGACATTTATGAATTATACACTGCTGTAGTTTCTGCAAATCAACATTTTAATGTATTTGCTATTATGAAGAAGCTATGGCATTCTGTTACTTAAAATTCATTAGGCTGTAATTATTAGGTAATCTACAAAAAGCTTTTAGAAAAGATACTTTTATTCTTGAAAACTTCTTAGGTCAATTATATTCTATCACAGACACATTTTTTTAGGTCCTGAGAAGCAGGAAAGCTCAACACAATTTCCTTCTGTCTGATAAGAGGAGGGATATTATATTAAAATGAATATATCTAATTAAAAGAATTATACAGATTAATATATGATTTTTCAGATTTTCCTTAAGCAAAAATACTGTAGTCTCTTAGATATGCACTGTCCCTAGAATCACCAGTTTTGTTGAAATGTATTTAAGACATTCAATTCATAAAATAGGATAAAGGAATATGAACCACAATAAATTTTTATTTGAGAGAATAGTTGCTTTTAAAATATTACAAAGGAGTTGTTCAAAAATATGTTGTCTCAGTGCTTATTAAGAGTTTTCATTGCTGGATTTATTGCAAAATTCAGGAATCAGGAAAGTCATATTTTGATTGTATGGGATAATTCTAATTGATTCATTGAAAAGATGTCAATTTTATTTCTAAAATTTTACCTTAGTGGTCAAAAATAGTTAATTAAATATCCTTACAAAAAGTATATTTTAATGCTTTCTAAAACATTTAAATGTGAGACCTAAAAGTTGCATTAAAGATAATATAGTTCAACCTCTCATTTTTCTGCCAAAGAAACTCCGTGCCAGAAAGGAAGAGGTACTTTCTTGGAGCCACATGACTCAAGGCAATATAGCAAAGTTAAAACTAAAGTCCACGTTTGGCACTCTTTGTCCTGCCCCCATCTGTTTGTCTACTTTTATAGGTGACATACTACAACCTTTTCTTTCTTCTTTATGTGATCTGTGTTGTACTTCCTATTACATATAAAGAAAAGAGTTACCAGTTGTTTATTCATTATGCCAAGCCCACAGAACACTTCACCCCTTCCTTTGTGAAAGGATCAAGAAGTCCAAATCAAATGACTTCTTTTTCCCAAGCCTGACCTGAAGCACTGATTTTTATGAGAACAATCATGCTCATTTCTCTGGTCATTAGAAGTGAAAATTTGTGATCTTGACTAACAAAGAATTATAGGTCTTAGAGAATCTATGGGCAACCTTGAATCTTGACAATTTAACTAAGTATTACAAAAAATGGGAACTTACCATCCTAGAAAGCATCTCCTTCCAGGTTTGCTGTCTCTATAGATGTTTGAGATTTATTTATATTAAGTAGATCTATTTTTTCATGCAGTCTCAGATGCATTGGTCCCCTATGTGCTTTTTAAGAAAAAGAAGGAAGGAAGGATGGAAGGGAGGGAGGGAGGGAAGGGAGAGAATAAATCCATAAATCTATTCCCTTTTCTACTTAATTGTCTTCAACTGTTTCCTTAACGATGGAATCTAAGTTCTATGTGAGCAGGCTATTTTTTTTAATCACTATTATTCCCCAGAACTTAATTTAGAGCTAGCATATAGTATATATTCAGTAGATATTTTTCAGATGAATTAACCAAGTTTACTTATCTTCCCTAATTCTTTTTTTGCTATAAAGTAAATATTCCCATCCCCTAACCCACTCCTCAACTGATAGGATTTGGGAGAGCCTCACCACCCTAATTATTCTCTACACTCTTCATTATATCAGGTACTATATAAGCTGTCACAAACAGTGGAAGTCAGTATTCCCTGTGTAAGTGATCCATATACACTCAAAGAAGAAGGAATTTGCTTTTCTCAATTTTCAGACCATACAGATTATACTTTTAGTCAACTAAATCCTTAGGTCTTTTTCACATAAAGTGCCTGAAATTATTTAAGTTGTTTAGTCACACTGCCAGAGTTTATCACTCTTGTAATACAAACATCCTCAGGAGATTTAACACATTAACTGAGGTTCTCAATCATTCACAGCTTGTGGTCAATTTCTTTCATGAGATATAATTTTCTCCCAAACCATAGCTGAGAACAGCATGCTAAATGAATGGGAGTTTTCAGAGACGGGGTAGATGATTTTATAAATTGTGGCACTGCCCAGAAAGTCAAGTGGACTGAGTGCAGCTTCAAATCAAGGGGCCAGGGTAAATAGCAGTATTGGGAAATGGACAAGGAAGAGGGCCAGGGTGAGAGTCAAACACAACAAGACATTTAGAATAATATTGGAACAAATGTTTTTCTCTATTCATGTATTTTCAGTATATATGATTCAGTAAGTTTTAATTAGGAGTCTACTATGTATCGGCTATAGTAGTCTACTATGTATCGGGTACATAGTAGTCTACTATGTATTGGCTTCTAATTATACAGGAGAAGGAGAAAATTTGGTTTTACCATAGGGTGTAAAGGTAAGAAGTAAGTAAGCAAATATATAGTTAGTAATTGTGATGGGTCCCAGTTGAAATAGAGAGCAGAGAGCGTATAATGGGAAGAGTGAGCATTAAGGAGGGCATGTGTTATGATGAGCACTGGATGTTATACACAACTGATGAATCACTGAACACTTCACATAAAACTAATGATGTACTATGTGCTGGCTATTTGAATTTACTTTTTTTAAGTCAGGAGAGGACTTTCCAAAAAGGGGATGATCAGAGATACGTGGACAAGAAAGAGCCTGACAGTTGAAGAATGAGGGGATGTATATGGACTTAAATGCACATGATGTGGATACAGATATAGATTCAAATATATCTCAGGTATAGGAAAAAGTCAGGATGAATAATGACTTCTATAACATGTTTTAAAAGGTTCTACCAAATCTGAGAAGCACTGTAACTTTCTTTCCCCTAATAAGATGTCAAAAGCTCACCACCTGCACATGTTCAGAAGAACGGTTTCCTTGCAGATCCATCTTCCTACGCCCAAATTTTCTATTTGAGGTTTGTGCTCTTCTGTAAAGGAGTTGAATTTCCACCCAGCTGGGTACAAAGGACCAGGCTGCCACAAATTGCTGGATGTGAATCCTGCTTTTTAGCCTATGCCTATTTTATCACCTCATTTCAATGTATCTTTAGATAAACTGGATTGACCCTCTAATTCCTCTTAAGCACACAGTATAGCAGCACCCATGTAAGTACTTCAGTCAGTCACATGGTGGCCTATCTGATCTCTCAGTCAACCGCCTCCTGAAAGTTTGAACATTCCCCTAGGATATATTTGACAGGTCACAAGTTGGGCTAGTGCAAGCTACATACAGGTATGTCTCTTCTGCAACTCCATGAAACACACTCATCTCTGTATGCCCCTGAGGTTCTAGAGACTATTTATCTGGGCTTCCATACCTTTAATTTCTAATGGATTTAAAAGTGATACTGAAATTCAACCCAGTGTGCATAAATTGATTTTCTGGGATGTGGTCAATACTCTACTGGGTACTATGGAGTATAGAAATGTTGATCACAAAAATACCATTAAAAATATCCACTTTAGTTAGTGATAGACATGTTAAAGTGCCAAGAGTGAAATGCATCAATTTCTATAACTTGTTTTGCAATGCCTCATAAAAAAATAAGGTAAAATGGTGGGTGGATAGATGGATGGATGCATGGAGGCATGGATAGGAGGATATACATCTGATAAAGCAAATACAACAAAACATTTATTGTAGGATCTTTGTGGGTATATGATGGTTCACACTATGAAATTCCTTTAACTTTTTTATGTTTATAGCTTTTGATAATGAAATATTAGAGGAAAACAATCACTGTGTACCTGAATCTTACCATGCAAGTAGAAATAAACACCCACACATGAAATAATTGCTATATTGTGAGGTGCTGATTGTAAAGAGCAATGGAAATTCAGAGAGGAGTCAACATAGATTAGCATAAAAGGAAAGAGGACCACTTGAGACTTGAAGGTGTAGGATTTTGAAAGATGAAGTGGAAGATGGAGAGCATATCAAGTGGAGGAAAACAGCATGAGCAAACATGTGGAGGATGGAGCCAAAAGGCAGGTGTTTAAGAAAACAAGACAACTAAATCTGGTAGGGAATAGTCAGCAATAATTTTAGATACACATAGAAAAGCTAGAAAATGGCAGGTCATGATGAGCAGAAAAAGATGTGATCCCTTCTCTTAAAATATTTGGGCACAATAAGAGGAAATAAAGATCAGATTTACAAATGAAATTTTCAGACCATCTTATAAAAATTTACAAAGAAAGTTACAAGATGAACAGGCACTCAAATGAATGCTACAGTCCCTACAGTCAGTCATTACTCTAGTGACACAAAATAATTAGATGAAAAACTTTGGACCATCTTTGTCAGCTTATACTAGGGAAGTCAAGTCTTGTGTCTGTACAGGGCCATTCAAATCCTCCCTTCCCCAAGACAAAAAATGCTACCACATTAGCTTTTCCTAGACAAGCTTGGAATCAGTAGAATCAACCTTGGCAGCAAGGCACTGTCAGTTCTCTCCAGTGCTTGCCAGCCTCCTCACCCAAGCAGACAGCAATGCAAGACCAAATGGAAACAATAGAATATATTAGAAAGGTATGAGGTAGCTCAAGAATTAAAATAAAAGCTCGGAGACCAGTCTCAGAAATCGCAGAAACCAGGATATGTACCAGGAATTCAGGTCACTGTCTTTAGGGTACAGTATGGAAAAAGTCCAACAGTTCTCATAACCATTTAAAATTCAAAATCAAAGGAAAGTGCTTCTGAGGGGACCGGTTTGTGTTGCAACCTACCCTGTGACCACAGAAGGGTGGTCTCCTCAAAGAGAGTCACACCAAAACTGTATTTAAATAAGACATGAAGTTTCTCCAAGCAAGTAACTTAACCTTCAGAAAAACACATGAAAGGAGAATAATAGTACTATCCATCTCATAGGACTGTGCAAGAACCAACTGAGATAAAAATAATGAAAGAAGACTCATATATGTGCTTACTATGTGACAAATATTGTACTAAAGTTTTCACAAATTTAAGTAATCTAATCTTTATAAGTTCTCTTTGAGATTTACGTAATTAAACTTTGCAGTTCATATTTCAAAATTTAACTCCAAGTTGACGAGAAATACTCATTCTGTCAGGCATTTTTCTGCCTGGGTTCTGAATGTTTATCAAGTATGTATCTTTCAAAATGCATCCACTTGAAAACCTGAGCTTTGTCTTCTCAGTTCTCATATTTGTAAAGATTCTCCCTCATTTACCCTTTTCCCCACTGCATGGCAATATGATCAGTGTGTGTGTGTGTGTGTGTTTAATATTGGTGTTCCCATGTGTTCTCTCCTTAGCTAAAGACCATCCTTACTAACAATTTCAGATTCCCTACTGAAAGGATTAAATTATTACCCCTTCCCCCCAAATTTTACATTACTACAACTTTATCTGGTTTTTGTACCTAATGACTTTAAAACTAGAGATGGGAATTGAAAAAACATCTGTACCTGGGGAAATAGATGCCTAATTTAATGCTTGGCTATTTTCAAAAATGGAATAATGAGAAGGAAAACAGCCATTAGGTGAGATGTCCTCAGTGCTGGGATCAAGGCATCTGGTCAGGTGCCCCATGTTATCATTGACACCCAGCATGGCTTACTGCAAAAAAAAGAGGGAGGGGGAATGTGGAATTTTCAGTGACTGGCAAGCTAAGCCTGACCCCTGCCCTACAATCTTCAAAGAGAATAGAAAATGTAATGAGCCACTGAAATCATGACCTCCTGACAGACTGTACCTCATTTCTAAGTGAGAATCTGGAAGATTCTCCAAAACAATTACAGAAACAATTTTTCAGGCAAAGAAAAATTGTGATGATAAAAAAACATACACCATAATGACAAACACAAATGTCAATATATGACATGCTGGCGTTCTCTTATAGATGAAGTTCGTAAAGAGAAAAGGCAGGGCACTTGTTCCTTATTTTAAGGAAGCTTAAGCAGTTTTTTCTTAATATAATATTCTCCCAAGAGGGACTTTTTTCCCCTCAGGAAAAGGAAAGGATATAAGTTCTGCTGTTTTTCTGTTTGCAAAAAAAAAAAAAAAGAGAGAGAGAGAGAGAGATTAATATTTAAGTCCTCTTTCAACTCCGAGTCATACTTCACAATTAAACTTAGATGTAGAGGAGGGTAGACACCAACTACCATATGTCCTCTTACTTGGTCTCAAGATGATCATGGAGATGGCCATTTTCTCTCTCTGGTGAATCCAAATGAACAGAGGATGTAGATGATAGATAGGTAGGTAGATAGATAGATACATACATACATACATAATAGATAAGCATTCTTAAAAGTTCTGAAATATCAGACCACATTTTAAATTTTTCTTCCCCCTTTATACTTCAACTCTGAAATCTAGCCTTTCAAACTGTCATGGTTTGCTCCTAGGCAGGCGTGAAAAATTCAAGGTCTGACCTCCAACTTCAGGGAACTAACATTCTCAATTATATTTAAACTCTCTAAAATACATTGCAAATCTACATGTACAATATTATATATATAATATTTAACTGTTGCTAATAACTTCCTTTGCCTAAACATTAAAAAATTAGTTATTCCAAGTGAAAAAGAAATGTAAAAATAAATACATGTCAACAATCCTAAAATACTTGCATTCACCATTTTAAAGTTTTTCTGTGGAAGACTTTATATTGTTAAAAAGTAAATATTGGGCAGAATTTTTCTTATCAGATGAAGGGTAGATTACAATAACCTGGCTCTTGGCACTTTTTGCTTCTTTTAAAACTATTCTCAAGTATCTGTGGACAATGGATGCTCACACAGTCAAAGAAATCATTTCACTGTGCCACCAGTCGTTGCTGGGCTAAAAATAATGTTGTTCCTATGAATACCCTATGTATTCACAGAGGGAGGTAGCTGAGTAAGGAAACTCCTCTTCCACTGGATTGATTACAATGAAACATTATTTTTCTGCCAAAGATTATCTCAATTTTCTATATACAATGTTCTACATATAGCTAATTCCTGTGGGACTTAAGAGACCAAATTTAGTCTCAGCCACCTTATTTTACATTTTTCACAAGTTGCAGCTGTCATTTGGCTTATAGTATCTCCTGTCTGGTATAAATTGTTCACTTCTACCTTTTGGTTTTTTGCTCATCTGGAAGCTAAATCAACAAAACAGCTTGGCACAGTAAATCATATGTTGTCACCATAGAGTTCCATCATATTTTTTTAAAGATTTTATTTATTTATTCGACAGAATTCACAAGTAGGCAGAGAAGCAGGCAGAGAGAGAGAGGAGGAAGCAGGCTCCCCACTGAGCAGACAGCCCGATGTGGGGCTCCATCCCAGGACCCAGGGATCATGACCCGAGCCGAAGGCAGAGGCTTTAACCCACTGAACTACCCAGGCGCCCCTCCATCATATTTTTTAAAGTAAAAAGCCATTCAAAATAGTCTAGATCAACCACAACAAAAAAGAAAGAAAGAAAGAAAATAAAAAGAGAAATTTTTCCTAAAAGGAACAGAAGGTATGTTAAGTAGTCTAAGAGATACATGGTGAATGTCGAAAGACCAAAGGACCAATACATTTTCATAGCTACATTAAGTAACAAATTAAGCTGCAAAGAATTATTCAGCTAAAATTCAAGCTGAATTGAACAATGCCAGGGTACAGTCACTCACCTTACATGAGTGTTTTACCTTATAAGTGAACTTACATTCCACCTAAAGAGTTCCTTGCTCTCTGCCATTTAGATATTAGCTTTCATTGCATTTCTAATCAGAAAGCCTTTGCCTTTAATCATCTTAAGGTAATATTGATGGGAAGAAAGCCAGTAATGAAAGAACTTTAGCATATCTATAGTGAACAAAAAACAGATCAATCAAAATTATTAACCAATGACCAAAGCTCTCTATTAATTAATGGAGATACTTTGAAGCATACTTCCCATTCAGTGTAAGAACTATAATGGAAACATGGAAGGAAGATAGGAAAGGTGTGCCTCACAAAAGCAAGTCATTTTTTTTTTTTTTCTGAAAAGACCCTTAAAAGTACTTGGAATCATTTTTAAGAAAATGTAGGAATATGACATATTTTCAGGGAAGAAATTTTCATAAGCAATACTAACTGAACCTGGGCCTCATTAGCATAATTGATGAAACAACTCCCCAGGTCCAGGGGCTGCAGGGCAAGGTCTTTATTAAAAAGTTTTTTGCAGGGATGCCTGGGTGGCTCAGTTGGTTAAGCGGCTGCCTTTGGCTCAGGTCGTGATCCCAGTGTCCTGGGATCGAGTCCCACATCGGGCTCCTTGCTTGGCAGGGAGCCTGCTTCTCACTCTGCCTCTGCCTGCCACTCTGTCTGCCTATGCTCGCTCTCGCTCTCTCCCTCCCTCTCTGACAAATAAATAAAATTTTAAAAAAAAATTTTTTTTTTAATTTAAAAAAAGTTCTTTGCATATGCCTGGAGTATAAAGTCACAGTGAACAATAGGTTTGCTTTGTATTTTCCCCCTTTATATTGTTAGGGGCATAATACTGGTGGGATAGTAAAGCAATGTATTTTTAGTTCCCCTTTAAGTCTCTCTTAGTCATCCATCTCTGATGCTGAGGCTTCTTGCCCAGTGAAAAAGAACAAAGCGGCTATTAAAAAGCTTTGGCCTCAAACTTCTTCAACTCTACCAAAACAGTCTCGGCAAGAGAGAAAGGAGTCTTCCAAACTCCTTCAGATTCCAATAACATACCAAGAGTCTGCCTCCCTCTCCACTTCCCCGCATCCTCAGAGACAAATCCCTAACTTGAGTGAGGGAGGCGGTACTATAAGAGTAGTCAAAGACAATAAGGACCTACCAGTTAATGAGCATATCTATGACAGAGGTTCTAAGCATCTAGGAGAACTCTAATTTTGAACTCAGCATCAAATCCAACATGGTACAGAAGTAATGGTTGGGAGATGGCTGATGAGGTGAACAGGAAGCAGCAGTCCTGGCTCCTAATGACCTGTCTGTGGCATGAAAGCAATACAGATGTTCCCATTTTCCTCAGGATGGCAGTGAGTGAATATCCATTCTACAACTATGATCATTCCCAATGCTGCACATCTCTACATAGAATACTGAGCCCTACCGTGGTGTATTTGATATTGTACACAAAGGCTGCACCAGTTACACTTTGGCTAGCAGGGTCAGTTTTTCCACAGCCTCCCCAGCACTAGGTGTTTTCAGTCTTTTTAAGGTGCTAAGTTAAGAAGTGGAGATGCTATTTTATCACTATTTTTGAAGATTTCTATTTAGCACTCTGTTGATAGGCCTTTCTTAGGCTAACTTAAAAAGAAAAGGTTTTGTCACTCAGGGAACTCAGATGGCAACACAGGATGCTCCTGAACTTCCCTCTTCCCATGCTCTGGATATACAGCTACATGAAGCAATTCCCATTGAAAGAAATCCAGAAACTAGCTGAGTAACTCCTATATGTCCGGCAAATACATTGAAATGCACAAGGAAAGCTGAGACACAGTCTCTCCATAAACCCTACCTCTGGCATCACACCATAAAATCAGAAAGGAACCCCGACGCCTAATTTGTCCCTGAAAAGCTGAAGATTTGGAAAGCACATCTAGCATCCAACTTTTAAGGCTCCTACCATCATTTGGGCCCCCAAAACACCTAACTCTGAAAGCCAGTGAGACGTGTCCACAAGACCCTCAGAACTATAAAAAAACAAAGGAATTCTTAATGGTATGTGAGCACTTGCCCCAGCTGCTAACCCTCTAGGGCTCATTGCAGAGAGCATGGGCAAAAATAACCATCTCCCAGTCTTCCCTGAAAGGGGTTTGACTGCATACTTGACAAACTGAGGGCCCAGCTTTCATTTTGTACATATCTAGGGACTGGTTCTGATCCTCCACAGAACCCAAGGAGGCTGAAGGGCATTTCTGAAGCTTTCTTCCTCTGTTGTACTCCAACAATAAAACAAAATTGCCACTATTTCTTTGGGAAGGATTTGTACACATGCTTGATACCAGGTTTTGCAGCTGCTGACTGAGGAACAGACTACCAAATCATGTTGCACTGGTAGTCAATGGGTCTTGCATTCACAGGTCCCACAGAACTATAGCAAACAAGCTGGTTTTGTTGGTTTTTTTTTTTTTTAAATACAGGCTCAGCACAGAGACAGAAGATAAAAACAACCATCCTCTAGCTTTTCCCTGGAAGGTGCTTAACTACATAATTTCCCAGCTGCTGTCTGGCTTCTAATCAGCCTGTAATTACTTGCCAACTGTAATCTTTCCCTTCCAACACTGATGGGCCTTGGCACACCCTCAAGTATTGGGAGCCACCAAGAACAAAGAAGGTGGCTTGGACAATCACAAGAATTTGAGACAACCAGGAGCTCGGGCCAGGTTAATTCACAAGGTCCATCTCCTATACAAGACCATTCTTTGAAGACTGGGAATGGTGGCTGTTTTATCTAATGCAGAGAAACCAACATAGACAGTTAAGAAAATGAAGAAACAGGGGACTATGTTCCAAACAAAAGAACAATATAAATCAGAAACTAATCTTAATGAAATATAGGTAAATGATTGACCTAATAGAGTTCAAAATAACAGTTATAAAAATGCTCACTGAGGTCAGAAGAGTAATGCAGGAACAAAGTGTGAATTTCAATAAAGAGGTAGAAAATATTAAAAAGTACCAAACAGAAGTCACAGAGCTGAAGACTACAGTAACTGAAATATGAAATTCAGCAGAGGGGTTCAACAGCAGACTGGATCAAGTGGAAGAAAGAATCAGTAAACTCAGAGGTAAAGCAGTAGAATTAATCCAGTCAGAAGAGCATAAAGAAAAAATTATGAAAAAGAGTGAAGATGACCTACAGGAACAAGCAGACCAATATACACATCACAGAGCATACTAGAATAAGAAGAGAGACCAGGGACGCCTGCGTGGCTCAGTTGGTTAAGCGGCTGCCTTCGGCTCAGGTCATGATCCTGGCATCCTGGGATCGAGTCCCACATCGGGCTCCTTGCTCGCCAGGGAGCCTGCTTCTCCCTCTGCCTCTGCCTGCCACTCTGTCTGCCTGTGCTCGCTCATTCTCTCTCTCTGACAAATAAATAAATAAAATCTTTTAAAAAAATAAAAATAAAAATAAAAAAAATAAAAAGAAGAGAGACCAAAGGACAGAAATTATAATCAAAGAAATAAAGCTGAAAACTTCCCCTAACCTGAGAAAATAAATATATGTCCAGATCCAGGAAGCACAAAGAGTACCAAAGAAGAACCTAAGAGATTCCCATGGAGACACATTTTATTTAAGTTGTCAAAAGTTAAAGACAAAGAGAATCTTAAAAGCAATAAGAAAAGAGCAACTTATTACATACAAAAGAACCTGGTAAGACTATGAGCAGGTTTTTTAGAAATTTTGCAGAACAGAAGGGAGTGGGATAATGTATTCCAAGTGCTGAAAGTAAAAATAACTGCCAACCATGAATACTCTTCCCAGCAAAGTTGTCCATCAGAATCAAAGGAGATAGAAAGAGTTTTCCCGACAAACAAAAGATGAAGGAATTCATCACCCCTAGGCCAGTCTTATAAGAAATGTTAAAGGGAATTCCTTAAGCTGAAATGAAAGGATGGTAATAATTTTAAAACATATGATAATATAAAAGTCATTGATAAAGTTAAATATCCAGTCGGTTAAAGCCTCTGCCTTCAGCTTGGGTCATGATCTCAGGGTCCTGGGATCAAGCCCCACTGCCCAACCCCTGCATCGGGCTCACTGCTCCGTGGAGAGCCTGATTCTCCTTTCTCTCTGCCTGCCTCTCTGCCTACTTGTGATCTCTGTCTGTCATGTGAATAAATAAGATCTTAAAAAAAAAGTTAAATATATAGTTAAAATATAGTTAAATCTAGAATACTCTAATATTACAATGGTGATGGTTAAATCAGTTATAACTCTAATATAAAGGCTAAAAGGCAAAAGTATTACTACCTAAATAATTTATTAATTACACAGTATTAAAAGATATAAATTGTGACACCAAAAACATAAAATGTGGACAAGAAGTATAAAAATATAGAGCCTTTGTAAATATTCAAAGTTAAGTTTTTATCACTTTTAAATAGTTTTTTTTTTAATGTAAGATGTTTTATGTAAGCATCAAGGTAACCACAGGGCCAAAAACTTAGTAGATATAAAGAGATCAAAAAGAAAGAAACCAAAGTATACCATTACAGAAAATCATTATATCAAAAGGGAAGACAACAAGAATGGAAGGAAGGAACAAAGGATCTACAAAATGGCCAGAAAACAACAAAATGGTAATAGTAAGTCCATGCCTATCAATAATTATTTTAAATGTAAAAGGACTAAATTCCCTAGTCAAAAGCCAGAGTTAGCTGAAAGTCAAGATAAAAAGGATACAAGATAAAAACATCAATTAAAAAAAGAAGACCTCCCCCCCAGAAAAAAAGACCCAATTATATACTACCTACAAAAGACTCACCTTAGCTTTAGAGACACACATATACTGAAAATGAAAGGTTTAATAAAGATACTACATGCAAAGGAAACCAAAAGAAAGCAGTGGTAACTATACTCACAACAGACAAGATAGACTTTAAGACAAATACTGTAACAAGAGACAAGAAGGTCAATATGTAATGATAAAATAATCACTTCATCAAGAGGATATAACAGTTGTAAATATTTATGCACACAGAATAGGTGTACCTTAATATATTAAGCAATATCAATAGATCTAAAAGAAGAAGTAGATAACAATAATAGTAGATGAGTTCAATACACTGCTTTCAAGAATGGGTAGATTATACTGAAGATCAATAAGGAAGCAATGAACCTAAACTACATGTTGGACCAGGAGAATCTAAAAGACATATACAGAACATTTATCAACAGCAACAGAATACATATTCTTCTCAAACAAACATGGAACCTTCACAAAGATATATCATATGTTAGACCACAAAACAAGTCTTAATGAATTTAAGATTAAAATCATATCAAGTATCTTTTCTGACCACATTGGTAGAAACAAGAAATCAATTATAACAAGAAAACGGAAAATTCACAGATATGTGGAGATTAAATATGTTACAGAACAGTCAGTGGGCCAAAGAAGAAATCAGTAGAGAAATAAAAGCATATCCTAGACAAATGAAAATGGAATCACAACATAACAAAACCTATGGAACATAGCAAAGGCAGTTCTAAGAGTAAAGTTTATAGAAGGGTACCTGGGTGGTTCAGTCAGCTAAGTGTCTTACTCTTGATTTTAGCTCAGGTCAAGATCTCAGGGATGAGATCAAGCCCTCATTGTGCTCCATGAAGGGATGGAGCCTGCTTAAGATTTTTTTCTCTCTCTGGAAAAAAAAAAAAAAGTTTATAGAGAGAAATGCCACATTAAAAAAATTTTTAAAAAGCATTACACATCAAAGTATTAGAAAAAGAGCAAAATTCTTTTAGCCCAAAGTTAGTAGAAGAAAGGAAATAGGAAAGATCAGATTGGAAATAAATGAAATAGAGGTTTAAAAGAGAAAAAAGATCAATTCACGTCAAAAAAATGGGCAGAAGACATGAACAGACTCTTCTCCAATGAAGATATACAAATAGCTATCAGAAACATGAAAAAATGTTCATCATCACTAGCCATCAGGGAGATTCAAATCAAAACCACATTGAGATATCACCTTACATCAGTTAGAATGGCCAAAATCAACAAGACAGTAAACATGTGTTGGAGAGGATGTGGAGAAAGGGGAACCCTCTTACACTGTTGGTGGGAATGCAAGTTGGTGCAGCCACTTTGGAAAACAGTGTGGAGATTCCTTAAGAAATTAAATATAGAGCTTCCCTATGACCATGCAATTGCACTATTGGGTATTTACCCCAAAGATACAGATGTAGTGAAAAGAAGGGCCATCTGTACTCCAGTGTTCATAGCAGCAATGGCCACAGTTGCCAAACTGTGGAAAGAACCAAGATGCCCTTCAATGGGCAAATGGATAAAGAAGATGTGGTCCATAGATACAATGGAGCATTATGCCTCCATCAGAAAGGATGAATACCCAACTTTTGTATCAACATGGATGGGACTGGAAGAGATTATGCTGAGTGAAATAAGTCAAACAGAGAGAGTCAATTATCATATGGTTTCACTTATTTGTGGAGCATAGGGAATAACACAGAGGACATGGGGAGATAGAGAGGTGAAGTGAGTTGGGAGAAATTGGAGGAGATGAACCATGAGAGACTGTGGACTCTGAGAAACAAAATGAGGGTTTGGGAGGGGAAAGGGGTGGGGGGTTGGGTGAGCCTGGTGGTGAGTATTATGGAGGGCACGTATTGCATGGAGCACTGTGTGTGGTGCATAAACAATGAATTCTGGAACACTGAAAAGAAATAAATATTTATTATTAAATAATTATTATTATATAAATTATTATATATGTATATATATAAATTATTATATATGTATATATACATATATGTATATATACATATTATATATGTATATTATATTATATAATACATATATTATTATATATTATATACACATATATTATATATTATATTATATGTAATATATATGTATATACATGTATATACATGTATATATCAATATATAATATATAATAATATATATTACATATAATATATTATATCATATATATTAAATTATTATATAGATTATTATTTTATTATATAAATTATATATTATATAAATATTAATAAATAAAAACTAAGAGCTGGCTTTCTAAAAAGATAAACAAAACTGACAAACTTTTAACTACTTTGCACTAATTTTTAAAAGTGGGGGGGTCGTGCTGGGTGGCTCAGTGGGTTAAGCCTCTGCCTTCGGCCCTGGTCATGATCTCAGGGTCCTGGGATCGAGCCCCACATCGGGCTCTCTGCTCAGCAGGAAGCCTGCTTTCCCCTCTCTCTCTGCCTGCTGTTCTGCCTACTTGTAATCTCTCTCTCTGTCAAATAAATAAATAAAATCTTGAAAAAAAAAAAAAGAGGGAAGAGTCAAACCAAGTCAGAAATGAGAGAGGAGGATTTGCAGCTGATACCACAGAAATACAAAGGATCTTAAGAGACTACTGTGAACAATTATGTACCAAAAAGTTAGATAACCTAGAAGAATGGGTAAATTACTAGAAACCTGAAACTTTCCAAGACTGAATCATAAAGAAGTAGAAAATCTGAAAAGATCAATTATTAGTAAGGAGACTGAATCAGTAATCAAAACCTCCCAACAAGGGCGGCTGCCTTCAGCTCAGGTCATGATCCTGGAGTCCCGGGATTGAGTCCCGCATTGGGCTCCCTGCTCCGCAGGGAGTCTGCGTCTCCCACTGACCTTTCTCCATTCATGCTCTCTCTCTCTCTTTCTCTTATTCTCTCTCTCTCTCTCAAATAAATAAATAAAATTATAAAAAAAGAATAAAACCTCCCAACAAAGAAAAGTTTAGGACCAGAGAGCTTCAATGGTGAAAGATTTAAAGAATCAATAGCAATTCTTTCAAACTCTTCCAAAAAATGAAGAGAAAGAAACACTTCTAAACTCATTTTATGAAGCCAGCATTACCCTGATACCAAAACCAAACAGGGACATCGCAAGCAATGAAAATTACTGACCAATATTCCTCATGAACATAGATTTTTAAAAAATTCTCAACAAAATATTAGCAAATTGAATTCAACAATACATTAAAAAGATCATGTGCCACGATCAAGTGAGATTTATTCCAGGGATGCAGGGATAGTTCAACAGCTGCAAATCAGTCAGTGTTAACAAAATGAAAGCTAACAATTATGATCATCTCAATAGATGCAGAAAAAGCATTTGACTCTCCAGGACCTCCAAAGGTCAAAGAGTAAGCAAACAGAAGGAGACCTCTTTCCTCTGTCCTGTTTCTAACCCAGAGATTGGAGCTACCTAGGAAGAAAGCACATAGTTAAAACAGATATGATAGGGAGGTGGGTACTTCCTCCATTCCTTCTTGTTTCCCACTACTAAATTTGTACTGTTTGCTGCAGTGTAAAAAGTATTCTGAGTGATAAGGAAAGCGAAGGTAAGGATAAGAAAGGCAAGGCAAAGATAGGATAGGATGAGATAGGATAAGATAGGAGAAAGGGAAGGGAAAGAGGAAAGGGAAAGAAAAGCAGAGAGGAGAGGAGAGGAAAAGGGAGGAAGAAAAGGAATGAAAGGAGAGAGGGAGTGTGGAAGGAAAGGAAGAAAAAAACTTTTAAGATCAAGAGAAAGAAATGGCCATTCTTACCACTTTATTCAATATAGTATTGGAAATGGGAAGTTCTAGCCACAGTAAATAGGAAAGGAAATGAAATAAAAGGCATCCAAATTGAAAAGAAGTAAAATTCCCTCTGTTCGCAGATGATATGATACGATGTATAGAAAACTGCAGACTCCACCAAAAAATCGTTAGAATTAATCAATTAATTCAATAAAGTTGTAGGATACACAGTGAAGCTACAAAAATCAGTTGCATTTCTATAGACTAACAATGAACTATCACAAAGAGAAATTAAGAAACCAATCCCATTTCCTATAGTATCTAAAGAATAAATACTTAGTAATAAAGTTAGCATAGGAGATAAAAGATCTGCACACTGAAAACTATAAAAGATTTATGAAAGAAATTAATGAAAACAAAAAGATGGAAAGGCATCTGGTATTACTGGATTAGAAGAACTAATAGTGCTAACATGTCCATACTACCCAAAGCAATCTACATATTCCATAAAATCCATTGCAAAATTTCAGTGGCATTTTTCACAAAAATGAAAAACTTTCCTAAAATTTGTTTGGAGCCACAAAAGACCTCAAATAGCCAAAGCAATAAAGATAAAAGAGTAAACCTAGAGCCATGCTTCCTGATTTCATTCTATGAAACTATTACAAACATACTATTTTAAACTATTACAAAGTTAGAGTAGTCAAAACAGTATGGCACTATTATAAAAACAGACACATAGATGAATGGAACAGAATAGATAGCCCAGAAACAGACCTATGCATATATGTTCAAAGATCTTTTAATAAAGGAGCCAAGAACACACAAAAAGGAAAGAATAGTCTCTTCAAAAAACGATATAGGGAAAACTGTATAGACACATGCAAAAGAATGAAACTGGACCTGTAGCATACACAATACATAAACATCAATTTAAAAATGGATTATTAAGACTTCAATATAAGACCTGAAACATTAAAACTTCTAGAAGAATATATAGTCAGTAAGCATCTTGACATTGGTATTGGCAATAAAAACAACAAAAAGGCCACAAAAAGCAAAAATAAACAAGTGAGGCTGCATCAAACTAAAAAGCTTCTGCACAGCAAAGGAGACTAGCAACAAAATGAAAAGGCAACTTATGAACTAGGAGGAAATATTTGCAAACTGCATTTCCAATAAAAGGCTACTATCCAACATACACAAGAAACTCATATAGCTCAATAGTGAAAAAACACAAGTGATCCAATTTTTTAAATGGGCAAAGGAACTGAGTAGACATTTTTCCAAAGAAGACATTCAAGTGACCAACAGGTACTTGAAAATGTACTAACTACCATTATTCATCAGGGAAGTACACATCAAAACCACAGTGAGGTATCAACACACACTTATTAGGATGGCTATTATCAAAGAAATAAGAGATAATAAATGCTGGTGAGGATGTAGAGAAAAGGGAGCACTTTTGCACTGTTGGTGAAAATAGAAATTGGTCCAGCCACTATAAAAAAACAGTTTTGAGCTTCCTCAAGAAACTAAAAATAGAACTACCATATGATCCAAAAATTTCACTTCTAGATATATATTCAAAGTTAGCAGAATTAGTATCTCTCAAAGGATATCTATCTATATTTGCATGTTCTTTGCCCTATTATTCAGAATAGTCAAAATGTGGAAACAGCCTGTGTCTGCCAATAGGTAAACTGATAAAGAAAATGTACACACACCTGCACAAGCAAAGGCAGAATGGAATATTATTTAACCTTAAAATAGAAGGAGATCCTGCAATTTATGGCAACATAGATGAAACTGGAGGGTATTATGCTACATGGGAAAAGCCAGACAAACAGAGAAAAACAAATATTACATGGTATCACTTACATGTAGAATTGTTGGGGAAAAAAGTGAAACTCATAGAAACAGAGAGTAGAATGGTGGTTATCAGGGGCTGGAAGATGGAGAAAATAAGGAAATGTTGGTTAAAGGGTACAAACTTCTGGTTATAGGATGAATAAGGTATGAGGAACTAATGTATAATATGGTGATAACAGTTGATATTACTGTATTGTATAATTTAAGTTTGCTAAGAAAGTAGAACCTAAGTGTTCTCAATAAAAAAGAAAAAATTAATATATATGAGATGATGGATATGTTAATTTGATGGTGGAAATCCCTTCACAATACATACATATATCAAATCATCACATTGTACACTTTAAATATATTACAATATTATTTGTTACTTATACTTAAAAAGCTGGAAAAGGTTCTTTAAAAAAAAAAAACGTTCCTAAATATTTACTATATCCCCAGCACTATTTCAAGTATTTTACTCTTATTTAGTCATCATAACAATCCCTTAAGAAAAGTGCTACTATCATCCCCATTTTAAAAAAGAGGAAACTGAGCAAAGAGATGTAAACTTCTTCAAGATCCCTCGGCTAACTAGGATTCAACTACAGGTAATCTGACTCCAGATCTAGCACTCTGTGTTATTATGGAAGCTATTTTAAGAGAAAAGTATACAACATGAGGAAAGTCAAGTGCAGGTACTCAAAAATAATCAATACTGGTTATACAGCCTTTTAAGAATACTGGACCTAACTCCAATGTGGTGCGGGAATGGGGGGTTCTCCACACATAATACCAGGCAATTCTCAGTCACCAGCAGAGTATCTGAGAATTCAACTCAATGCTGACACTATCTACCCATAAATAACATCAGATTCCACAGGGTAAATATTCAGTCCTACTATACCATACTGTTCCTTCCAGCCCTCTAGTTCAGATGCCAGTCACAAGCCCCTGGCAGTTACCTGTGCATCTGACTGACCAGCTACAGATTGGAGATTCCAACAATCTCCTCTTTCAGTTCAATCATTTTACTAGAGTGGCTCACAGAACTCGGGAAAAACACTGACATTTACAAGTTTATTAAAATATATGATAAAGGATTTGCATCAACAATCAGATGCAGAAATACATAGTAGGTCAATGTCCTGAACAAAGAAGCTTCTACGTTCCTGAAGCTTGGGATCCAGCTCCATGGCACATAGAAGTGTTTTGATATACCCAAGCATGAAAGCTGCCCAAAAGAGTCAAAAGACTTTTTCTCTTGTGTTTTTATAAAGACTTCATTACATAGTTATGATTGACTAAGTCATTGACTATAGGCTGATTCAAACTTCCTCCCTGGAAGTTGGGGGGTGGGGATGGGGGGTGGAACCAAACATTGCAACCCTCTAGTTGCATGGTTAGTCCTCCTGGCAACCAGTCCCTACCCTTGGATCCAAAAGTCACCTTCCTTAAAAACAGTCACCCATTTCACAGTTATGATTCTGAAGCATTGTCAGAACTGTGGATAAAGACCAAACATATATTTCTTGGTTTTAAGATTTTATTTGTTTATTTATTTGAGAGAGAGGGGGAGGGAGCGATTTGGGAGGAGGGGCGGAGGGAGAGAGAGAGAGAGAATCTCAAGCAGATGCTGCACTAACCACAAAGCCAAACAAAGGGCTCGATCTCACAACCCTGAAATCATGACCTGAGCCAAAATCAAGAGTCAAATGCTTAGCTGACCGAGCCATCCAGGTGCCCCAAATACATGTTTCTTATAAATCCTTATGTCACACACAGCTATACAAGTCAGGCAGAAGAAGGTGTCAGTGGACTGGAGGCAAGTTGGCTAAGAAAAGCTTGAAAACAAACATCAGGAAGAATAAAGTAGTAGGTATCCAATGATCAAAAGGATGCAGAAAGGACAAATTTGATAAAGAAGCCCAAGGAGAAATAGAGAGAGGCCGCTAAATTACTCAAGTGGTAGATGAGTTTTCATTCAGTCCCTAGGAGCATATCGAGAGGTGAAGAGAGAACTGCATGGCAGGCTGCTCTTTATGAACAAACCAGACAAAGAGCTTCCTTCCTGGAGCATTGTCTGGACTATTCATCAAAGGTTTGTGGTTCTTAGTCTTATGCACATTGCAGAGATTGTCCTGACTCTACCACAAAAATTAGTCCCAACGTTAAATGCTTCTGGAATAAAAGAGGACATCTTTATTCCCCTTTTTCTAGTTACCAGCTGTATTTTTTCCTGAAGTGGTACCCTAAATAGTTAAATCTTGTTCCTAAAGGAAAGGAATTCTTAATATGAAGATTTATATAAAGGTCCACAGTACGAAACCAGTATTATTTCCTGATTTTGACCAGGTCCCCAGATTAAACCTACAAATGACCCCAAGTCCAATCCAAGAAAGCCCAAACCAAGAAAATTACCTGCTGCGTTAAAATTCTTACTTTTATAATTACAAGGAAATTTCTGCTCTCATTATCATTAATATGTTAAATTATATGTTGATGGACTTTGTAAAAGACAGATTTTTCCAACAGCTTTTTACCTTTTCTCACTTATGCTGGCATTTTAGACACTAAAAGACAACCATGCAGAAGTGAGCTGGTGAGTTTCAATGCATGAAAAGAAAAGACAGGTAAACATGAAGAGAGCTAAAGGAACCTAAATGCTTTGAACATAAAAAAAGAAGAAATGATTATGTTTACTTTGTATTCCAGCTGAGATACCAACCCATGGGTTTTTTTTTCTTTCTGCTTTAGTTATCAAATTATAGCTAAAACTATTAAGATCTCCAATTAACATGTGGAAGCACAAATTCAAAGAAAGGAAAATGAAAGAGAGGCCGAAACATTTTTATTCCTCTTCAGTATTTTCTCGCACAGTTTCTCCAATTTCCATCCCACGGGGGGAAATTGATGTGTACTGAAGATTGTTATTGCCTTCTGAACATGTAAGAGCTGTGACACAAAAGGAACTTTGGGGCTTTATGATTTATTGCTTTATCATTTTTAGTGCCATCTCTGTTCATCCTCAAATCCAGGGCAGGCTACAGGACATATTAAAAGGGCAAATTTTCTGTATTTTCTTTTTAAAGGGCAAAGCACTTACCATTTTCGACATAAAAAGCGCTTATCTTTTAGCTCACTGTTTGATGAGCAACACTGAAGCCTGCTTTTTAGACCTCTTTAATATAGGAGATTATATTTTGCCCATTCTCAACCAACTTTTGAATTTTTATGCAACATGATTCTTACTTTCCTGAAAATTGTAGCTATTTTAGCCAACATTATCCTTTTAATGGAAATGTGTTTTTTCATACACACACACACACACACACACACACAAATATATATATATATATATATATATGTATATATATATATCTCAAATTGTGTAGGTCTATATGATCCTCTGTCAGCATCGCTAGAGCCTATCACCTTCTCTTTGAAGAGGAAAGAAAACTCAGGCATCATCCAACCCTAATGAACCGGAAAGCATCAAGTCATTAGTCATTTAGGATTACCAGTATAGTACCCATGCACTTAGTAGATGACTGTGGTTGAAAGTCAAATGTAGACAATTAACTGCTCTTGAGTCTATTTTCTAAATATTCTTTACTTTCATTTTCTGTGGACCAAAATTTGATTCCAGATTTTGATATGAATACTTCTATTTAAACTTAATTTATAAAAATAAACCTAAGTAATTTTTTTTCTTTGTTTCCCACTTACCCTAGTGCTCTTAACTATTCTTTGTCATAAACCATCACGGAGCTCACATTCCAGCCTTTCATGAAGGTTAACAGGGGTTGACAAGTAAAGAAAGGACCAGATAGTAAATATTTTAGACTTCCCATACAGTCTATACTGCAGCTATTCAACTCTACTATTTTAGCTCTAAAAGCCACCTTAGGCAGTATGCAAGTAAATGGATATGGCTATGTTCCAATAATTTTATGTATGACATAGTTGGCGCTCAGTCCCTACTTTGGAAATCCCTGTCCTGCAAGTGCAGGCTATTTTTTATCTTAGTTATGCACTACATTAAAATTTCCAAAAGAAATTTAAAATGTCAGAAAATAAAATTGAATTTACACTCAAAAATAAATAGGTGTATGTACCAAAAACCATAAATTTTAAAATTCCACCTAAGTGATTATGTAAGACAATTTCTTAAAGTCCCTTAATTTTCATGAGATTGCAGAAGCAATGAGTTACCAAATACACACCCAAAATTAAATGTAAGTGCATACCAATTATAATTTTATATCCACATTACATTTAAGTAATTTTTGTTCCTCCTCTCCCCCCACACCATAACATTACAATTCTGGGGCATTTTCCACGCATCACCATGTTAAAACAATCACAAAGGATAGAAACAAAGTCTTACTGCAAATACTCGAAATTTTTTTACTGTATTTAAATATAGCAGATGCAAACTTCCAATTTGCACACTATAGTAATTGCAATGATAAAGCAGTTATAAAAAGAACACAAACAGAATGCCTTCCTCCAAAAAACTTAATTTTACCAAAAATATGTTTTTCAATTCTAATTTGGAACATCTGATAAGAAATTGCCAACTAAGAAAAATTAACTTTACAAGTTCTGTCACACCATATGTCTACATTACCTCATTTTATTTTCAGTATTAATGTTTATTATCTCAAAATCTCCAAATAGAAAACATTTACAACCTAACTGTAAACTTTATTTAAAAAATATTTTAATAAAAGTGATTATTTTCCAACCCTTATTTTCTACTTAGAAATCATAAATATCAAGAAAAAAAATCTTAAATAACAGGGGGAAAAAAGGAAGAGAAATATTTTCCAAAATGTTTTTCCTGGAGAATTTGTGGATCACCGCAATATTGGGCTCTTGCCATTCAAAGATTTCTTCTTCCTTCCGTTTCAGTCCCAGTGCTTATGAAGTTTTCTTTTTTTTTTTTTTCAGTGTTCCAAGATTTATCTTTCTAAGAACAAATTTAAGTCTGAACTGTGGAAGTAAGGAACTCAGAAATAGACCCTATTTTATTAGCATTAACACTTCATACTACACATTAGACTCCTTAAAATTGTATCTTGTAACATACTACTGCCCAGTAGGCTACAACCACGTACCTGTTTCAACAAATAAATTTCAGGAAAATATTGTTTCCATTTACATAAGCTAGTCCATACTTTTATACCATTAGTTCCTAGTATACTTGCACCAATTCCAGAATCTTAAATCCAAAATATTTTGCCAGAGAATCTATTTAAAAATATGATTAGTCAGAAAAAGACAAACACCGTATGATTTCACTCATATGTAGAATATAAGAAACAAAACAAATGAGCAAAAGGAAAAAAAAAAAGGTTGAGGAGGGTAAACCAAGCACCAGGTATGTATGAGAGTATTGAATCATTATATTATACACCAGAAACTAATTCTACACTGTATGTTAACTAACTGGACTTTAAGTAAAAAAACTTTTTGGGGTACCTTGATGGCACACTTGGTAACCATCTACCTCTTGATTTGGCTCAGATCATGATCTCAGGGTCCTGACATTGAGCCCCGCCTCAGTGCAGAATCTGCTTCAGATTCTCTCTCCCTCTCCCTCTGTCCCTCCTGTTCATGCTCTTTCTCTCTCTTTCTCTAAAATATATATATATATATATATATATATATATATATATATATATATATATAATATTAATGTATTTAATATATGTATATTAAAGCTTTAAAAAAAAACCTTCCACATCATTTGTCTCCACCCCTTCGACATCATTTGTATCAACAAGATGTTATCCTGTACTGCGGCTGACAGGTTGCAGACTAGGTTTGTGTGATGCTTTTGGAAAGCCCCAGGGCACAGTGGCCAGGGCCCACACTGGCCAAGCCATCATGTCCATCCATACCAAGCTTCTGAACAAGGAACATGTAATTGAGGCCCTGTTAAGGGTCAGGTTCGAGTTCTCTGGCCACCAGAAAATCCACATTTCCAAGAAGTGGGGCTTTACTAAGTTTAATATGTATGAAGAAGACATGGTAGCTGAAAAGTGGCTCATGGCAGATGGCTATGGGGTCAAATACATCCCTAATCCTGGCTCCTTGAAAATGGTGGGTTCTGCACTCGTAAGAACCTCAGCACTGCCCCTTCTTACTGATGCCCACCAATAAATCCTACTTCCTCTCTAAAAATAAAAATGAAAATAGAGGAGCCTGGGTGGCTCAGTCAGTTAAACATCTGACTCTTGATTTCAGATCAGGTCATGATCTCATGGGTGGTGAAATCAAGCCCAGCATTGGGCTCAGCTCTCAGCTGGGAGTCTGGCTTTATACACCACCACTTGTGCACATGTGTGCTCTCTCTCAAATAAATAAATAAATCTTCTTTAAAAATGAAAATAGAAAAATAAATTAGAAATAAAAACATAAAATTTAGAAAAAGTTGTCAAATGATTGTAAATAATACAATTCATTGCTTTTTGTGGTTAAAAAAATGCAAAAATTTACCCTTTTTAAATGTGCAATATAGTAATGTTAACCAAATGCCCATAATTCATTGCTTTATTTTAAAAAAATCTTTTTCAATGAGTGTTATATTCTTAGAGTTCCACAAAAATGTCAGTAAATTAATAGATCAAATTTAACACTTTTAGATTACTATTCCAAAACTCAAGCTATATGTCTATAAAAAGGAAAGAAATTTTTATCTTCCATATATTAGAAAATGGTAATTATCATAACTGGTAAGTAATGAATAATGGGCATTTAAAACTTAAAGCAAACCAAAGGAAGAAAAGTGAAGCTGACATCTACTTCCCCAGTTAGAAGTAAGACAGGGTGTAGTTTTCTCCGTGTGCAAGAGGATCATAAATAGCTCAACCAATGCTGTATTTCAGATTAGGAGAACCAATAATTCATTAAATTCAACCAGCCATTTTCCAACAGATCTTAAGAGATTTTACTTTTTGAATGTATTTTAATTTGCTTCACAGCCAAAGTCACAACCAACTGTGACTCTGCCAGAAATATCTTAGTAGATTTTATAGTTACTATTCAAGTAACAGGGAGCAGTTTGCTATTTTTCAAAACTGCATTAGTCTAGTAATGATAGCTGCAGAAACTTTACCGTCTTCTAAGCACTTGACGCAGGTTAAATTCCAACCCAAGAGTTCACCTTTCTTCGTTAGTAATTATCACAATAATACTTAAATAAGGTAAATCATAATTAAAGTTTGATTCAATACATGTAAATGAGTGAATGATCTATTAAAAAATGTAATTTTGAATAGATTAATGTACCCAGCTGATTTGATTTCTTCTGTTGTCCATGAGGTATTTGGAAATCAGGTAAAATAAAGTAAATAAATCAAACCACTAAAAAAATATTCTCTTGTGAAAGTAGCTCCATGAATAAGGAGTAGTCTCATATCATTTAATAAAAATGGGGGTGGAGAGAAATTGCCTCAGATTAATTTTATATGAGGAGATTTTAAACCATCACTAATCAGAATAAGTCAGTTTGATCTAAAATGAATTTTAGTTCATTTGGGATGTTTATTCAACTTTATTCAGATATATTGAAACTTTACTCGGTGTCTAAATTATAATTTAAGTATCTATATGATGAATGTTCCCACACAGTTTTAGAAAATGAGATGCCACATTTCAACTCATCTGAACTAATGAAATACCGTTCAATAAATTAAACCCTGATGTGTTTTGAAGCAAGCATACAATTCACAGTGACTGTGTGTACCCTATTAATGATTTTAGGACAAGGTAAAAAAAATCAGAAATAATGACAGATGGGAATTTCTAGCAAATCCACAGCAACCTACAATCTCATCTGCATGTGTGCATTTGTTCATTGTCTCATAGTTTACTAATGATTCATGTTCACTGAATATGATTTGTTAAAATGCTGCCAAAGGGAGTACTTTATTCAAAAACTCATTCCTTCATTAAGAAATCTATTTCTCATAATCTGAGCCTATCTTCTTTTTTCCATGAATGTTTCACACTTTACATTTTTTAAAGTGACTACAGCAATCAATCCATCTTGTTTGGAAATAGCAATTCCACAAAAGAATGAATTGTACATTTTGTGATACAAATTCAAGCACATTACATTTGTCTGGTTTTCTATTAATATTCATGAAATTTTTTGCACTATTTGTTTTCTAGATTGTATTTAATTTAGTTCCCACTTTTCTAGTACATGTGGTTGAATAAAAGCCCAAATTGCTATTTTGTGAGGTGTACTGAAGTGTTAATGTGTAATATAGTTAAAAATGACTAATGAAAAAGCTAATAGGGCCTTTTTCTACAGTCTCCTTCCCAATATGTTCTGTAGCATGCTTGCAATGTCATTGGTCTTTTTAGATTGGGACATAATATATAAATATTTGCCATTGTCATTGTAAAGCCCAATAAGCTAGAATATAATAGAGGAGGGTATCATAAAACCAAATTTTAAAATTCCAGTCACTTAGTTGGCTATTGTATGATCTAACTATGTATTCCATAGCCATTTCAGGCTCCAGTGTCCAAAACATAATGTTACTTTCTCTAACATTACAAATATCCTCTCCCTCCAGTATTATGCACCCTAGTTATTGAGGACAGTGGAAAGCATGTGCTCTGACATTAGGTGATCCTCAGTTCAAATCCTAGCTTTGCTGCTTTTCTCTGGCTGGTCTTGGACAAGTTATTTAACCCAGGTGTCTCCATCTGCACAATCTAGATAATAAGATTACATCACAGACTGAAAGAAATGATGTGATAAAATGTTTTCATGCATCCTAAATCAGTAATCTAAGATTTTTTACTTTGTCTCCTTCTTTACTAGCCCCTTCAAGCCAATTCAAGCTCCAAGTTTTCTCACTCCTTGAATATCTATCTCTTTTATCTGCCCGCTTCCTCTTGACACCCACTGTAACAGCCTCAGTGTACATGCTCCTTGCTCCCCTGAAAGATTTCTGTGTCCTTCTCAATGGTCACCATGCCTAACTGTCTAAACTCTAAGGCCTTTCAAGCCTTCTTCATAACACTTCCAAAACAATGTCACTAAATGCCTAGAATAATATCACTACAACACAGATATGATTAATTTACTTTCCCAAGTTAAGCTTTCAGTAGGCTAAACCCAAACTCATTTGTATGATTTTTAAAGCTCTCCAACATCTGAGATGTAGCTACTGCTCACATGTCAGTATTCTCACTACTCATCATCCTCCACCCCAGCTCTATCACACTTAACAGATATATCATCTTTGTATATCTAGAATAAAATAAAAGATAGATCTAAGTTGTTCTTTTATTGTGTTATACAACATAATTTGTATAAGATCTCTTAAAAGATTCCTTGTTTGGTTTACAGAAATAACAAGTAGAAATCAGAATTCTAGTTCAGACTCTTTTCAGACATGCGACACTGTTCTTTATTACTAACACAAACTAAGGCCTTCAACAAGATCACAGGTAGAGCTATCCAAACCCAAACTTCAGAGGTGAGCCTAGAATCCCATTTTAATAGGCTATGCTAGAGTGAATTTCTGAGAATTTATTATCAGGTTTCCTAATAATCACATTTATTATGTAATGTTAAATTTGGTAGAATTTAAAGAGGTGAAATTTTAACATTTTTTTAAAAGCGATACAGTGAAAATTTAAAAAAAAAACTTAAAATGCCATGAAAATTCAATTAGTACACAGTAAGAAAAAAATTAGATGTGTCAATTTGAGCATTATCCTCTTCCAGGCAGGAGTAATGTGTCAAATTTCCCCTGTACATTTTCAGTGATCCAGCTATGTCTCTCTTACATGATTCTTTACCCTGATTTCATAGAAGATACATCACAAGTTTACAGACAGGTGAAAATAAACATATTCTAGGCAGAAAAGAACCATCGTCAGAGTACTGGCAGTGTCTGGCTCTGGTTTTCTCATTCAGTGGTCTGGACATGTTTGGTATGTCACAATTCCATATCTGTTACTGCCTTCTCAGTTCCCTTCTCCTCTCTGTGAATCATAGATTTTTAAGGCTGTAACTGCACTTGGCTTTCATGATTTGAGATTATCAGATTCATCTTTATGGCTTTTCTTCATGGCAGTACAGCTTGTTTAAATTGTTCCAGCACTGTTATGTAGCTCTGTCTACTGATTGAGTAAACATTAATTAACCACAATCCTGGATGAAGGAGGATTAAATATACTTAATCTCTTTGCTGCCCCTGTAATTAAGAGAAAAGAGCCCTTAGTCAAGAGCTTCTTAAACTAGGCACTGTTGGCCCTTTGGGCTAGATAAGTCCTGTGAGAGCTTGTGGTGTGCATTGTAGGACGTTGAGCAGCATCTCTGACCCTTACACACTGGGGTCCATAACACAGCCCTGTTTCCCACCCCAGGTGACCACCAAAAATGTCTCCAGGCATTGACAAACATTCCCTGAAAAAGGACAAAAATCACCCATGGCTGAGAACCAATGCATTGAATTGTGCCGTTTTTGAAGTGCAATATCTAAATCGGGTGGCAAACTACAAACCAGGAGCCAATCTGGCCACAGTCTCTTTTCATACAGCCCATGAGCTAAGAACGGTTTTCACATTTTTAAAGGCTTGCAAGGAGGAGGAGGAGGAAGGAGAGGAATATGTAAGAAACTGTAGGTAGCCTGCAAAGTTTAAAATATTGCTACCTGGCCCTCTGCAGTAGAAGTCTGACAGTTCTTGAGATGAATCAACTGAGGCTCCAGAAGGTTAAGTGACCTGCCCAGTTTCACACATTCATGCATGACCTCTAGTTCTTTCATTACTCTGTCTCTTACAATTCTGCAGTGCATATTGCACATAACAATGAGCATTCAAAATAAGGTTCCCAATAAGGAGGGAAACAAACATGATCATCTTACAGACGTTTGAGTTTATAGCTGATGTTCCCTTCCTTGACTTAGTGTTCAGTTTGTACAGTAGGAATCCATGCAACATGTGTTCTTGTTTCGTATGTATAATCCATTGGGGGGGAAGTACAATAAAACATTAATTTTTTATATCTCAAATTTTAGAATAAGGATTTTTGCCTACTTAACTTTAGAGAATATCATAAACTTTGAACTCTTAATACACATTGAAATCCAGAGAATGCTAAGAAGCTTTGAATTGTCTTTCACCTATTTCTGAACATAATACCACTTTCATTACAAATAAAAAGCAGATACATTTTTCTTTAAAATGCTCATTACTTCATATTGCTTAGTGGGTAGAATATTAATAATTGGGATACCCAGTGTCATTTTGCTTCAGCTTAAACTCTTTTTTTTTTTAGTGGTATAAGGATGCCAATGTATTACTTCTTGCGATTCATTGTATGCTTCAGATTTCTCTTCTTAATGTCCCAGTTGTAGGTTTTCTGACTTGATAATTCTGGTTTCTTTGACCTCTACAATTTAAGGCCACCTAAGATTTCCAACTTTGCGCATTGGAATCACCTGGATAACTTTAAAAAAAATACATATGCCTGTGTTCCACCCCTAGAAATTGAGAGTTTATTCGTTGGGGGGGTGGCCTGAGCATTGTAATTTTTGTAAGACTCCTAGGAGATGCCAATGCAGAGACAAATTGGGGGACCCATGATATAAGATGTGCAGATTCAGAGCCAGGTTACTTGGGGCCACATCCTGGATCTGCTCCTTTTGCAGTTGGGTTAGTCACTTCCAATCACATGCTTCTATTCCCTTATCTGTAAAATGGATACTGTAAGATAGCAGTGCCTATTTCTGGAGGTTGTTGTGAGTTAATATGTGTAGTATATAAAAGCACTTAGTACTTGGCATTTAATAAATCTTAATCAATTATTAGCAATTAGTCAGCAGCAGTAGTAGTGTTGGTCATATCATCATTTTGTACTGCCCTCAGTCATTTTCTCTTCAACATTTTTGTTGTTATTTTTGATTTAACACCTAATAGACTCAGGATTTGGCCTACCATTTAATTTCAATACACTCCTATTGTAGACCATTACAAAATACAGGCCTGACAAATGACAATCTATTAGGAATCTAGAACCATTTTCCTTGCATTTACTTCATTGAATTTGTATTGATTAAGTCAATGTTCCTAACAAATTAAGTTGCACTGTGAAAATGTTCAAGAGGAAAGATACTATTGTTTTCTGATTTTTTTTCCTCAGCCACTCAATAGCTAAATATTTGTTAAAACCAAAACATTTAGATTATCTAAGTCCACTCAATTTAATATATACATATACTCAACTCATTTGTGTCTAGATTACATTTTAGTTATTGAATTACATATATAAAACATCAGTATAATCTGTGGGGTTCTAGAAAACTTATAATTTCTAATTTTTCCAATGACTGTATTTATTTCATTATCTTATTGGTCATATCTAATCTGAATGTAATTAAATTAACCTACTAAATGTTTTCAGTGCGAATTTGAATAGACAAATTTTGACAATTTGCATAGGCTTTTTGCCTTGGTTTGAATAATTTGTTTAAAAATATTTGCAAAAGAATTTCTGACCTAATTTAAGTGATAATTAGCCTCTTTATTAGAGTTATCATTCCTTGCTTATGAATGTATTTACAAATACTCTTTCTCAAATCCAGAGGTAAAATTATCCCCTAAACAACTTACCTGAAATCTTTTAGAAAATAAAATCCTTAATACTTTTCACCTTCATCTTAATCCTCCTGAAAAGGTAAAATATGTCATACCAGAATTGGGCAGGAAACCAAATTTAATGGCTGTGTGCCTATTAGAATAAAAGGATTCTGTCTTCTCTCAAGGAAGCAGACTTATGATGAATTGGTGAAAATTAATTTGAGTAAGGTTTTGACTCAGTGTATGAGGAGGAAAAATGAACAATAAAAAGACAAACAACCCAATTGTAAAACAGGCAAAAGACCTGAATAGACATTTCTCCAAAGAAGACAGATAGATGGTCAGTAGGTGGAGAGATGCTCAAAATCATTAGTCATTAGGAGAATGCAAATCAAGACCACAGAGATACCACTTTGTGCCTACTACAATGGCTATAACTTTGTTTTTAAAATGAAAAATAACAAGTGTTGGCAAGGGTGTGAAAAAAAATTGGAACCCTAGTACATTGCTGGTGGGAATGTGAAATAGTTTAGTCACTACAGAGAACAATTCGATGTTTCCTTAAAAACTTAAACATAGTATTACTATATGACCCAGAAATTCTGCCCCTAGTTATATGCTCAAAAGAACTGAAAACAGGGACTGAAACAGATTCTTGTGTTCCAGTATTCATAGCAGTATTGTTACAGTAGCCAAAAGCTGGGAACAATATATATGTCCATCAAGAGATAGACAAGCAAAATGTCTATACACTGGAATGTTACTCAGCCTTAAAAAGGAATGAAATTCTAATACGTATTACAGAATGGATGAACCTTGAAAACATTATGCTAAGAAGAAATAAGCCAGATACAAAAGAATAAATATTATATGATTCCACCTACATGAAATATCTAGAATAGACAAATTCTTAGACACAGAAATTAGTTTTGAGGTTATTGGGGGAAGACTGAATGGGGAATTATTGTTTAATGGGTACAGAATTCCCATTTGGAGTGATGAAAGAATTTGGAAATAGTGGTGACCATTGCACAACATTGTAAATATATTTAATGACACTGATTTTGCACTTAAAAATAAATGGGTAGGGCACGTGGGTGGCTCAGTGGGTTAAAGCCTCTGCCTTCAGCTCAGGTCAAGATCCCAGGGTCCTGGGATCGAGACCTACGTCAGGCTCTCTGCTTAGCGGGGAGCCTGCTTCCTCCTCTCTCTCTCTCTCTGCCTGCCTCTCTGCCTGCTTGTGATCTCTGTCTGTCAAATAAATAAATAAAGTCTTTTTAAAAAATTAAAAAAATAAATGGGTAAATTTTATGTAATACATGTTTTGCCACAATTAAAAACAGACTTAAAAAACCTCTTGTGGAGCACAAAGCGGGGAGACAAGATGGCGGGGAACTAGGAGGATGCTCTGGTTCAACCTGTCCCCTAAAGTGAGCTGATTACCTACCAAGGAACTCTGATCACTCATGAAATCAGCCTGAGATCAAAATTCTACTCATCAGGATCTCTACGGGGGCAGAAGACGCCAGTGGGATGTCAGGATCTCTACGGGGGCAGAAGACGCCAGTGGGC